>JBAMBP010001589.1:0-15510 GCA_037044515.1 Phortica magna
GAAAGGAGGAAGTGGAGGAGAGAGTGTGTGTGACGGAGTAGTCCGGTACAACGTGTGCGGCGATGTACAGAGCACAAGAATCAACGGTGCTTGCAAGACAGTCGCGCCCGCTTCCAGCGCGTGTGGCGCGCGGAGGCGTTCATGGCAGCGACCGCACCGATCGTCACGGCTTCGAAAGAGCCGGGGGCATTTCTTCGCGATTTGGTTTGGCAGTCGAGGCTGCGCTGACCTGCGAAGGTTCTCCGTGTCCCCATAGTTATATTGTTATTGTTATTATTGATGTAGAACTTCAGCCCTCGCAGAGCGGACCGTACGTGGAGCGCAGTGGCGGTAACGTCGTGGCGTTGTCCGTCCACTCGCTCAGAAGTGCGGCCTGACCTTGCAGGGCGTTTGTGTTGTTGTCCCCGTAGAACTGTCGTGACAGCACGTCGGCGGGGTTTTGTGGCCCGGCGATGTGGAAGTACACGACGATGATGTTGCTCTCGTGGAACATGCTGTACGTGAGCTTGTACAGGTTGTTTAGGCGGTCCTCCGCGTCCGATGCCGCCATATCCGTTGTTCTTGCGCTGGGCAAGGACGATGGCGGCGTGGTCGGTGACGAGCGCGACGCGCGTGTTGTCGCGCAGGCGGCCGGTGTCGCGGAGATGTTGAAGGAGCTCCTGCGCCGCCCTTGGTTCGGCGTGCGCGGAGTGACGCTGTTCGAAACGCCGCTTCGCCCAGCGGTCATTTCCGGGGCCGGGTGTAGACGCGGCCCACCTCGCCCCGCGCAAGGATCTCGTTGTCCCAGCGCTTCTGCAGGCGCGTTGTGGTGTTGGTGGCTGTCTCGTACACGATGGCGCCCCACCCCCGGCGGAAGCGTCGGCGTAGACTACATAGTCGTAGTCGCTCTCGTTGTAAGTCGCCTTCAGCGGCGGCGCGATGCGTGTGTAGCCGTTGGTGCACAGCTCGGCGCCGATGCGTAGCAGCGACTGCTGTACGCCGGCGCTCAGCATCGGAATGGCGTCGTCCCACTGAAGCGTGTTGAGGCGCTTGACGGTGCCGCCAATACTTGGATCATTGTTGACGCGGCCCGTAGTACCGACGTTCTTGTACATGGCGCGATACGCGGAGAGGAGACGGAAGAGCTCGGCCGGGTTCTTGTTGACCGTGTGCGACGCGTAAAGGATGAGTGATACGGCGCCAGCAAAGGTTCGACACGTATAGCGCGGACACTGCTGCGTAGACAGCATGATCTTTGCAACGGTCTTGTGTGAGTTTCGGACCACACGTTCCCCGAGTCGTTCGTCCCAGGCGTACTCCTCGCCGAGGAAGATGTCGTTGCGCATAGCGCGCGTGAGAGCCCGTCGTCGCTGCTGTTGAGGAGCTCTCCGGTGTCGGGAGAGGCTCGGAGGTTTACACCGCGAATGCGCTGAGCAATAGCGCGCACCGCGTGGATGAACTCGCTCTCCATGCCCGCGGGCGCGGCGATCATCATGTTGTCGATGTGTGTGGAGATAAACACGCGTGTGTCAATGTCGACAATCATGGTGGTGATCGCCTGACCAACGCACACGCTCCAGCGTGCGCCGGTCGGGAGAGTCTTGAGACGGTAGAACAGGCCGTCCTTGCCGCGGAACACAAACTTGTTTCGCAGCGCCGGATCGTGCAGCGGGATGGCGTCGTAGAAGGCGTCAAAGTCTAGCTGAAGCATGTAGCAGCAGCGCTGTAACTTCTGACGGATCTCGAGCCTGCTGTCGAAGGCAACCGGCGGCATGGAGCTCTTGGCGATGACGCCGTTGAGCATGGGTTCAGTGATGAGCCGGCGCCGACCCTTCAGCTCCGACACATAGAAGGTGTTCAGGCCGTGCCATCCGTCGGGAAGGCGGCCGAACGAGTTGCGTCCTGTGAACTGGGACGATGTACGGAACAAGGTGGCACGTTGCTCTTCTGCTGGCATCACCAGCTCGAACTTTCCCATCTCCACGGCGCGGTTGATGTCCGCCATGGAGAGAGAGCTGGCGCGCAGGCCTCGGGAGGTGCGTAGACCAGCGTAGTAAGACAGGTCAAAAAACTGCATCACCTCGCGCATGCGGTCAAGCGATCTGCATGCGCAACAGGAAGACGGAAGACGGCGTCGAAGTCGACGAGTGGTGGGTTCTTCAAGTGTAGCGGCCACTCGCTCACGTGCTCCGGCATCGCGTCAAGGCGCAGCTGCAGATCGTTGGCCTCGGGATCATTCTCGAGACGCTTGAGCTGAATAATCGTCTGCAGGACGGCGCGCTCCTTCAGGCCGAGTTCCTTAGAACCCGGCGCTTTGGCTCCTAGCTTTGAGGAGTTCGGAGGCGGAGGAGGGCGACTGCGGCGCGTGCCTGTCGTGTCGCGCCCTCCGTCGTGAGTGGCGGCCATCGCCCAGGTACCGGAGGTAGGTCTCCTCGCGCGTGTGCCCGGTCATCGACATGATGTCCGCCTGTGAGAGTTGGCCCTGCGCGGCCAGGAAACGGATCGCGCTCTTGCGTATTGAAGGCATAGCCGCGGCGCGATTCACCGACCGGATGGCCACCAGCGCCTCGCCGTGTCTTTGCTTGGAGTTCGCAAAGAGGCGCTGCGATGGACGTCGTGTCGCAAGTAGCTGGCTGAGCAGCGAGGCCTCCGGGCGCGGGATGGCGGTGTACACCGTGTAAGGCTCCCTGAAGTGAGATGCCTTGCCGCGCTTCATGACGAGCGTCACACCCACCATATGAGGCGAGTGGCGCGGCGACGAGAGCGTTGTGTCTGTCGGCGGCATTGTTGTGAGCTGCGCCGGCATGTACACCTCCTGGAGAACCGGACCAGGGGCGCCGTTGTTGTTGTCGATGTTGTTGTTGGGGTTGGTGGTGGAGTCCCCTTGATTTTGATGAGCCAATTGGTGCAGCCGTTCGTTGTAATCCAAGTTCACCTTCACATCGCGTGTCTTCAGTGTTTCGATGTCGCGCGCTCTCGCGGTCGAGCACCACATCAGCATCAGGTACAGCGCCGTGAGCGGCTGGTTGTGCTGCAGCTTGCGGTGCACCGCGATGAATTGATCCTTGTCGAGGACCGCTGGCGCGCGCTTCTCCGCTTGCTGCGCCATCTTCTTTGCGTAGTGGCAAGCGGAGCGCCACACCGATGACCTGGCGAGATCCAGTGTCTCCATCTGGTCTGTGTACAGATCCATATTCTTCAACGCGGACTGAACCAGCGCAAGCTTGCGCCTGAATGTCGACCACTCGTATTTGCGAGCGATCGCGTCCTGCGTCAGCATCGTGAGCACGGCGTCCGCCGGCTGTAGCGGCAGAAGGTTTGCGGGCATGTCTCGTATCCGTAGCAAGTAGCTCAGGTGAAGCGCTCGCTCCTCCGCCGAGATGGCATGCCATGCCGCCGCGTGCGTGTGTGGAGCCTCCAGGTTGACGGCAATAGGGGTCCAAGCTCACCATCAAGCGGTCATTTTGCCAAGTGGTCAAGTTGTCATGGCCGAGTGGTAATTTTGTCATGGCCGAGTGGTAATTTTGTCATGGCCAAGTGGTAATTTTGTCATGGTCGAGTGGTCAAGTTATTGTCATGGCTGAATGCATGGTCAATTTTGTCAAGTGGTCAAGTTGTCATGGCTAAGTGGTCATTTTGTCAAGTGGTCAAGTTGTCATGGCTAAGTGGTCATTTTGTCAAGTGGTCAAGTTGTCATGGCTAAGTGGTCATTTTGTCAAGTGGTCAAGTTGTCATGGCTAAGTGGTCATTTTGTCAAGTGGTCAAGTTGTCATGGCTAAGTGGTCATTTTGTCAAGTGGTCAAGTTGTCATGGCTAAGTGGTCATTTTGTCAAGTGGTCAAGTTGTCATGGCTAAGTGGTCATTTTGTCAAGTGGTCAAGTTGTCATGGCTAAGTGGTCATTTTGTCAAGTGGTCAAGTTGTCACCCTCAAATAATCAAAAGTACATTTTAAAAGATGAACCACAGCAACGGGGTTTGTGAGAAAGCCTACTCCTTGTGAAAAGTAAAGAGAGAGAGAGAGAGGAGGAGAGGAGGCAAGTGAGTGACGGAGCACCTTGTACTTTACGACGGAGCAGGAGCATCGAGCAAATGTGTTGCGGCTGGAAGCCGGTCGTCCGCATCTTCATCGCGCAGTCCGCGCGCCAAGCCCAACCGGGCGACACCTCACATATCGTAGTCATAGTATGATTTCAAATCTGGCGTGAGAGCTGTTGTAGCCCCAGGCCGTGAGTGAGTGTCGGGAGGAAGGGGGTCGCGGCATGGTGCGTCTTCGTACTCTGTCCCCGTAGTGTAGTCGTGTGTCGACTTATAGTTATTATTATTAGTGTTAGTATTCTTCGCAGAGCGGGCAATGTGTGGAGCGAAGGAATGGGAGCGCGACGTCGCAGCCGTCCCACTCGTTCACCAGAGCGCCACGCAAATGGGCCGCGGCTTCATCCCCATAGAATTGCCGCGATAAGCTGTCGGCCGGGTTCTGGGGACCGGTGACGTAGAAGAAGTGCACCTGCACTCCGGAGCCGTAGAACAGGTCGTACGTGTAGCGGTACAACGAGTTCAGCGAGCCACCGCGGCCGATGCCGCCGTAGCCGTTGTTCTTGCGCTGAGCGAGAACGATGGCGTAGTGGTCCGTCACCAGCGCGACGCGCGTGCCGTCGGGAAGGCGGTCGGTGTCGCGCAGGTACGTCAGCAGCTCGTGCGCAGCACGCGGCTCGGCGTGTGCGGAGTGGCGCTTCTCGAAGCGGTTCTTGGCCCAGCGGTCGTTGGCCGGTCCGCGGTAGAGGCGGCCGACTTCTCCAGCAGCAAGCGCCTCGTCGTCCCAGCGCTTCTGCACACTCGTGATGCGGCCAGTGGCGACGTCGACAATGATGGCACCCCAGCCGCCCGCCGACGCGTCGGTGAAGACTACGAGGTTGTAGTCGCGCTCGTAGTAGCTGGCCTTCAGCGGCGGCGCGATGCGTGTGTAGGCGTTGTTGCACAACTCACCACCCACGCGGAGCAGCACCTCGCGGACTCGTTCGCTGAGATGCGGGAGAGGGGCCTCCCAGTCGCCAGGTCCACTGACGCTCACGGATCCGTTGCCGACGCAGGAGTAGACGGCGCGATACGCGGCGAGCAACTGGAAGAGCTCAGCCGGATTGCGGTTCACAGTATGTGCGGCGAACAGGATGAGGGCGACGACGCCGGCGAAACTGCGGCACGTGTAGTGCGGGCACTTGCGGAGCGACAGCGCGAGCTTCGCGACGGTCTTCTGCGAGTTACGAACGACGCGCTCACCTATGCGCTCGTCCCACGCAAACTCCTCGCCGAGGAACACGTTCGGCTGTGTCGCCAAGTGCAGCAACTCGTCGTTGCTCTTCTGCAGTGTCTCGCCGCTGTCGGGAGACGTCTGCAGGTTCGCGGAGCGGATGCGCTGCAGGATCGTACGCACTGTCCACAAGAATGCCTCCTCCATTCCCACTGGCGCAGCAATCATGATGTTGTCGATCAACGTGAGGACCACCACGGGGGTGTCCACGTCAATAATCATGGAGGTGATCGCCTGACCGACGCACACACTCCAGCGCGCGCCGGTGGGAAGAGTCTTGAGACGGTAGAAGAGACCGTCCTTTCCTCTGAAGACAAACTTGTTGCGCACGACTGGGTCGTGCAGCGGGATGGCGTCGTAGAAAAGTAGGGTTAAAAGAGAGAAAACAAGATAGGCCGCAACACAAGCAGAAACCAGAACGAAGTATAGCTGCTACTTATTGTTACTATTGATCTTACGTTTCTGTGCGTATAATGCCGGGCACTGATCTGATCAATATATGACTCTTGCACGCGCGTCATAAAGGTGATGTGCAAAACGTTTGAAGAACTTACTAGGCTCAGTAGAAGAAACAAGAAAGACAAGGTGCAAAGACCAAGAAATAAAGAAACCAATCACGTTGTCTTCGACCTAGTCTACGAAAAACAAAATGTAGACTGTCGTGCGACTGAATAATGCACAAAGGGGTACGAGGTTAGCGTGCCAAGCGCGACAGTGTCCAAGAGAAGTCCCCTGGTGCGCGCTCAAGGCGTACCTAACTGTAACTATTAAACTACAGATACTGGTACAAAAAAGGTTGTTTATTTAAAAACGACTTGGTCCGAAAAACGCTGTCCCTAGGCCGCGTGGTGCTGGCGATTCCCTGGAGGGGTCGGCCACCCCTCACCCCGCTCGCTTGGGATGGACGCCCATCCCCAAACCCCAAACGCAGGATGCCCGCGAGGCCAAAGGGCAAAACGGCAAAAGACAAGCCACCGAAAGCACCGCCATCCCGAAGCCGAGCAATATCGCAGCTCGTGGGGCAGCTCAACCCAAACCACACCCGCACACAGCCGCACACCCAGTCAGCCGTTAAAAACCTCGATACGCAGGAATGCATTCTTCTAGTCCATGTTCATAAACGAGGGTCTTTGTGTAGTCACGTGCGTGAATTCTCTCAGGTATATTCCGTGGCGTCCTTCCGCTTGTGGTAGAACATCATTGCAATGTCTACCCTGGCAACAGCATCTTGTAATTTAGTGAACAAGAGACCAACTCCTCCTTTCCTCTCCTTGTCACTGAAGCACTAGTAAATACTCTTATTGGTCTCTATTCTGTGAATTGAAACAGTGGAGTTAATCCACATTCACATCGCTGCTTGGGGCACTGAATCTTTCTTCCTTTAGCTTTGCACTATTGCAAACAGCTTTGTGGTTCTCGATGTAGTCAACAAAGGCTTGCACACTTCGTTCACAACAGAACTCATTCCACGCCCCTTCGAGCAGTTCAGTATGCTTTGCCAACTCAGCGTATTTTCCACGCCGTTTTTTCATCTTCCGCTACCCAGGCATCAAGTATAGTCTTGTTCGGTGGGCGAAAGGCGATGTTGTTATCAACAGAACTTATGGCTTCCCACTTCTTTTTTACCTCCACTGTGAGTGGAGCTGGTTCAGGCCTCTCCAGCTTAGCGCATTTATTAGAGGGTTCAGAGTTAGACAGCAGCTTCGACGACTGGATTCCCTTTACCTGAGGAATCGCTTTAATTGTCCTGCTCTTCTTGACCTTATTAATATTATTATCATTAAAGGATACAGCTCCCGAAGCGGTGAGTGTGGAGACTGTGAAAATCCTCTTCAAGCAGTTTTTGACGTCAAAATAGGAAAAGGCCTCATTTATACTTTGTTTTTGTTGTAGTGGTGGTGGTGTTTGTCGTCGATTGGTTGATAGATTTTACGTTTTTTGCGATGATGTTTTCCCTTTGCTCTTACTGTCAATCTATGATGAATGAGCAACTGGAAGTCCTATGTTCTTTTTCTTATTTTTTGAGAAACAAGGGAGAAAAGGGAGAAAAAAGGAGGGAACAGCGAATAATAAAAGGGAATCACGGTATGGAGAAAAACAAAAAGGAAAACTTGAAGTAATTTTACGGTTTATGAACTATAGCTTTCTGTGTCACAATTCTCAATCAGTTCCTTTCTACTCAAAGACTGTATCGCAAATAAGCAGATAAATACATTTTCAAGGGATATATATTTTTTGATGTAGGCACTTACAGAGGCCTCGTGAGTGGGGTGCAGCGCTCGAGAATATACAGAGAGAGAGGGAGAGGGAGAGGGAGAGAGAGGAGAAGAAGGGGAGAAAACAAGAGTTTAGATAGAACGGCATTACGAATGAACAACAACAATGAAAAAGCTGTATATAGAGTCAAACGGCAAATATTGGTGAAAAACGAAGAAACGTATGATAATGTACAAAAAAAAAAATGAGATGATAAAGAAGGAGAATTTAAAAAAGAAAAAAAGGACACTAGTTGACCGAAAATCGGTAACGTCAGATAAGAGAAAAAGAGAAGGTTACGTAGTGGGACACATTTTTACAAGCTACAATGTTACAAAAATGATGCTGGGAAGAAGACAACTAGCAACAATTGAAAACGGTAAGAAAGCTGGGCTCACGCGAGAACAAGAAACTTGCATGAGAATCCTAGTAGCGACAATCCGTCGGTGCGTTGATCTGTGGCTTGCGGACGCTGTCGGTTTCAAAGGGCTCGTTATTCTCCTCTGCTTCGGAGATAGCTTCTCCGGTGAGAGGGGTGCCGGAGCGCCGGAGACGTGAGCGGTGGCACCACACGCACCACACCAGCAGTGCGGCCAGCAGCGCCAGCAGCTCCAGGCCGCCAACCACGCCGACAATGATACCCGCGGTGGCGGTGCCGCTGAGGGAGCCGCCGTTCTTTTTGCCGGGAGTACTAGGGGACTGGTAGCCGTCGCAGATCTGCGTGAGGCGCTTACTGCTGCACGCGTTTGCCTCGTCGCACACCGACACAGCGCTGTCTAGAATTTGCGGGGGTACCACATCAGTGAGCCTATTGGGGATGCACCCGCACAGGTCGTTGGCCCTGACGTCGAAGTTCGTGAATGACTGCCGCAGCCACGACTGAGGCATGGGTCCCACCAGCATGTTGCCCTTAAGATCTAGACTGGTGACAGAGGCGGGGAGGAAGGCGTCAGGCAGCGTGCCGCACAGACGGTTGACTGGAGAGGTCCAGCACCGCCAGCGACTTCATCGCACGTCCAGCTCGCCGGGAGAGCACCGCCGACCTGTGTAGTCCTGATCTTCAGCGACGTCAGGCTCCTCATGCCGCTCCACGCCGTCGGCAGCCGACCGGACAGCAGTGTGTCGGAGAGGTCCAGGGTGGTCAGCTGGGTCAGCTGTCCCCACGCTGAGGGCAGCGTACCCGTCATCGCGGGATTGTTGGACATGTCGATGGAGGTCACTGTCGACGCGCGTCCAGTCCACGTCAAGGTCGGCGAAGTCGGGCATCTCCACGTCCGTGCCGCTGGTAAAAGCGCCGCTGAGCGTGATTTGCGCAGTGTTATCGGCGCCGCACTTCACGTAGCTGCCCTGTCACGCAGTAGTCATCCGTCGCACCAAGAACAACATTAGCGGTGGCCGCCGCACGCGTCGTGCCAGGCTTCTCCATGAGGCCCAGCGCGCGCAGCAGGTACGTGCAGAAGTTCTGCGTGTCCGTGCTGAGCGCGGCGCTGGTGCCCGGTGCGGACGGATCAACGGAGGCGGCGACCGACGACGACGACGACGACGACGAGGGTGATGCCGTCGATGAAGACGAAGACGAAGAGCTGTCCGTCAGCGAGGAGGAACCAACAGCTGACGAAGACGACGGCGAAGACGATGAAGAGCTGTCCGTCAGCGAGGGGGAACCAACAGCTGAAGCAGACGACGGCGAAGACGATGAAGAGCTGTCCGTCAGCGAGGGGGAACCAACAGCTGACGCAGACGACGGCGAAGACGATGAAGAGCTGTCCGTCAGCGAGGGGGAACCAACAGCTGAAGCAGACGACGGCGAAGACGATGAAGAGCTGTCCGTCAGCGAGGGGGAACCAACAGCTGAAGCAGACGACGGCGAAGACGATGAAGAGCTGTCCGTCAGCGAGGGGGAACCAACAGCTGAAGCAGACGACGGCGAAGACGATGAAGAGCTGTCCGTCAGCGAGGGGGAACCAACAGCTGAAGCAGACGACGGCGAAGACGATGAAGAGCTGTCCGTCAGCGAGGGGGAACCAACAGCTGACGAAGACGAAGACCCACCGGATGGCGGAGGCGACACCGGTGGCTGTACGACGGGAGGCGAGGTGTCAATAGAACTGTCCTCAGCAAGAGACGTGTCAGTCGCCTCGGATGAAGAAACTTGGTCGCTGACAAGAGGACACGTCTGCTTCAACCGTTCATTTGTGCAAGCATTGCTTGTGCCACAGGTGGCTCCATTCGATACCGTCGCATCAAGTAGCAAAGTGCCGCTGATCACGCCGGATGGTGCGCACCCGCATAAATCGTTGTTACTCAGGTCAATAGTACGGCCTTGTTTTGGAATGTACGTATCGGGAATACTTCCAATGAGATGGGCATTGCTAATTCTCAGCTCTATATAATTGGGTGGTAGCGATGAGGGCAGCGTCCCGCAGATACTAGTGTGATCCAAATATAAATACATGAGGCTTGTGGAAGCAAACAACCCTTCGGGAATCGGACCTCCAATGTCGGTGTTGCTGAGTCTCAACTCCCATAGATTGGGCATATTAGCCCAGCTAGCCGGTAAAACGCCAGAGACAGCGGTGTTGCTGAGGTACAAGTATCGTAGTTTGACATATTGCTCCAGCTATCGGGTAGAGCGCCAGAGACAGCGGTCTCGCTGAGGTCAACGTCCCATAGATAGGGCAATTTGCTCCAGCTATCGGGTAGAAGACCGGAGACAGCGGTGTTGCTGAGGTACAAGTATCGTAGATTGGACATAGTGCTCCAGCTACCGGGTAGAACGCCGAAGCAGCGGTCTCGCTGAGGTTCAATCAGTAGATTGGACATACTAGCCCAGCTATCGGGTAGAACGCCGGTGACAGCGGTGTCTCTGAGGATCAGGTACTGTAAACTGGACATAGTGCTCCAGCTATCGGGTAGAGCGCCAGAGACAGCGGTGTTGCTGAGGTCAACGTACTGTAGATTGGACAATTTCCCCCAGCTATCGGGTAGAACGCCAGAGACAGCGGTGTTGCTGAGGACAACGTACTGTAGATTGGGCATAGTGGTCCAGCTACCGGGTAGAGCGCCGGTGACAGCGGTGTTGCCGAGGAGCAAGCGCTGTAAATTGGACAATATTGCCCCAGCTATCGGGTAGAACGCCGGTGACAGCGGTGTCCCTGAGGATCAGGTACTGTAAACTGGACATATTGCTCCAGCTATCGGGTAGAGCGCCAGAGACAGCGGTGTTGCTGAGGTCAACGTACTGTAGATTGGACAATTTCCCCCAGCTATCGGGTAGAACGCCAGAGACAGCGGTGTCAAGGAGGTATAACTGCTGCAGATTGGACAATTTGCCCCAGCTATCGGGTAGAACGCCAGAGACAGCGGTCTGAGTCATGTCCAGAATAGTAAGATCAGTGAGGCCACCCCACGCCGCGGGTAACGCGCCAGAGAGATTGGGGTTGTAAAAGAAGCTGATGGAGGTAACTGCGACGCGCGTCCAGTCAACGTCAAGGTCGGCGAAGTCTGGCAGCTGTACAGTCGCACCAGTGGAAAATACACCGATGAGTGTGATTTGCGCAGTGTTATCAGCACCGCACGTCACGTAGCCGCCCTGTGGTGCAGTAGTCGTCCGTCGGCGCCAAGAACAACCATTAGCGGTGGCCGCCGCGCGCGTCTCACCGAGGCTTCTCCATGAGGCCCAGACCGCGCAGCAGGTACGTGCAGAAGTTTTGCGTGTCCGTGCTGAGCGCGGCGCTGGTGCCCGGTGGGACGCAGCAACGGTGCCAACGACCGACGACGACGACGGCAAAGGCGAAGAGCTGTCCGTCAGCGGGCTGGAGCAGGCGTTAGCAGTGGCGCAGTCAGTTGCCTTCATGGCAGCATCAGCATATACATTTGTCTCGCCTTGCAGCGCCGTGGGCAAGCAGCCACACAGTCCTTGTCTTTGTGAGGTTAATGTAACTGGAACTTGTGGTGGACCACGTCAGAACCAGCGGACCGGCGATGGATGTGTTGCTGATGTCCAACGTGGAAAGTAGTTTCGAATGTTCACAGCAGGGAGACCACCGCACAGATCTGAGTGCTCTTGAGCCGCAGCAGTGGAGAGGTACTTGAGATCTCGTCCACGCCGGCGGCAAGCGGGCCGCTCACCTTGGATGCCACTCAAATCGATTGTCTTCAACGCATGACTAGCTAGACCACGACGCGGGCAGCGTGCCCGAGATTCCAGTGTTGGCTAGACTTCAAGTTGCGTTAGATACGCCATGTCAGCAACCCAAAGAGGCAAGTCTCCCGTGAGAGAGGGGTTGTTTGAAAGGTCGATAGTTGACTAGCACGAACGTTCTTCAGCGTGATGGTAGAGGGATAAGTGTTTGACGAGGGTATTTGTGCTGGGGTCGAGCCGAACACCCCGGACGCTGTGAAGCCTGCGCATCGGTTCCGCTCACAAGTGAAGAAACCGACTGACGACATACGTCTGTGCTGTTGCCGCCCGGCCATTTTGCGGGATTCAGACTCCCGAAGCCAAGAGAGTCGCCAAGCCAGCGACAAAAGTACAGGGTGTCTTCGTTTGGGGAAGTCATCGGCGCTGTACAAAATTTGGTGAGATGTGAGCTGTGTTGTTGTTTGCCTGATTTTTGTTGTTGTTGTTGTTGTTCCTTTTGTTGTTGTTGTTTTGTGGGGGCTAGTGTTGTGTGTAACTATTTAATTTTTACTATGATTAGTTGCCGTTCACTGGTGAATGAGTTAGCGTATGTGGGAGTGAGGTGTCTCAGTGCGTCTGCAAGACAAAGATTGCACAAATGTTTTCATTCATTCCAATTGAAAAGAGAACGTCGTCCGGTAACTCTATTGAGAAAAAAAAAGAACAGTTATTTAGAACAGATTGTTTTGTCAACACCATAGCCTGACGTTCACGTGAACGTCAGGACATAGACACGCTTGAGCACGATGAATGTGAGTCAGATGGTGTAGAACATCGTTAGTTAAGGTAGATTTTTTTATATTTTTTCATAAAAGAAAGACTGCGTATCTTTCAGTCTCAAAAATAATGAACTCACTCATGTAGTTCTTTTTCCTCGTTTTAGAATGTTAGGGATAGAGTAAAAACATGTGGGAAGTGAGTAATATTAAAAGCAATCGGGAAAAAGAAACACGGCATCAGTGTGAAGATTAGTTCATTTTACAACAGAAGCAAAGAGTACACGTTGATGTTTCTCTCTTGTTCTGGGTGTCGTTTTCCACAAATTGCACAATAATAATACCGGGTTGTTGTTTTTTTTGTTGTTGTTGTTGTCATTTGAATAATTAATAACATATGTGTATATATAAAAGCTGTAAATACAGCACTTTTACTACTATTAAAATGAAAACAGTAGCAAAAGCTCGACGCAAGTTCTTGAAATAAGTAACTCGGAAGAAAAATGAATTTCAGCCACTACTACTCAGTGGGAATTTATCAAAGAAATTCTTCAAGATTCTGTTAAGCAGAACATAGTGATACTAAAGAAGGGGAAACAAAGCATTTAATAGGATCGGGATATACCACTAGTGCACAAAGAAAAGAAAAAAAAATCATGTTATGTGTCACGGAAGTAGGGGAGCAGAGAGTTGTTAGCCGCTTCGCGTAGAAACTAATATTCATCACTCCTTATAAATATACATATTGAACATGCACGCGTAACTTCGAAAATAAAAAATTATTGCTGAGAAACGGAACTAAACTGAATTGTAACTCTTTTATTTATTTACTGTTTTCCAGTTAGCATCGGTATATATACATAAACTATTTAAAAAAAAAATTGTGTGTGTGTGCATTGTGTTTGTGTGTGCTGTGGACTATCACTACACCGCTTTATATCATGGCGCTCGTTGTGTATATTAGAGCAGTAATTTGTAAAACAACGAAATGCTGTACAGCATAAAGAGGAAGGGAGCTAGTAAAGCTTACGAAAACGTAGTTACGGAGGGAAAAAAATGAGTCTGCTGTAAAGTCACGCTGTAGAAAATGAAGAAAAAAATATACAACAAAATGAAGTGCGGTATAGACAAATAGCGCTTTATATATTTGAGAAGAAAAGGTTACAGTCCAAGCAATGCACCTGCGGAGTCCAGTAAACTGTTCCATCAGGTCACTTCGTCCGTGCAATCCATCCGCTATTAATTGTGTTTGGCATACTCGAAACACCGTTTGTGGGGTGCAAAAATAAAAAAAAACTGGAAAGTAACTATATATAACGAAAAAAACGTTTTTATTTACTATGATGTTTTTCTGTTTTAATATTATTATTATTATTATCTGTTGTTGTTGTTGGAAAAGTGTAAAAGTACTGCATGTTTACGGGCAGTATAAATATGACCGTGTAAAAAGGGGTGGGAAATAGCTTACTGTGCTCAGAGTGTCTTTAAGCATGCTCTAGTCAAGTGTTGTAACTGGGCATTTACAGATCTTCGACACTGTGACGGCGCTCCTCCTCGCGCTGAGGAAAGGCGTCCACGTCCTCGCGAATCTCGTTGGCCTCGTCCATGAAATCCGTGTTGACGTCGACAATGTCGGCACCGGCGTGGCGCGACGTCGCGCGGCGCTGGCGGGCGCGGCGGGCCTCCTTCTTGGCCGGCGCCTCCTCGTCTGCCGGTGCTTGTTCCTCGGCTGCCGGCGCTTGTTCCTCCGCCGTGTGCTGCGGGTTCAGCGGGTTGGCAGCGGGAACCACAGCTGTCACGTGCGGCGTTGTCGACGGTGCTGCCGGACTCCTTCGGGATACTCATCGTCAACCTCCACTCTGGTCGTTTGGTCGCTCTTCTTCTTCTTGCGGCAGCAGCAGCACAGCACGATGATCAGAACCACAATGAGAATGACGACAACAATAATGACAATCACAATGGCCGCAATTGCGCCGCTGCTGACGGCGGACTTCTTCTTGGCGGCGGGAGGAAAGGCGACAAAGCCGTCGTCGGGGCCCTGCTCCGTTGTGCAGACAACTGGGTACGGGCCGTCGGCGGCGGCGACGTTGATCCACCCGCCCGCCTCGGTGCTGTACGCGAGAATGGTGGCGACAGGAGTCGTTTCGTTGCCGGCCATCTTGGGATAGCCAGTGGCCCAATTGGTGTACGTGCCGCTGATGAGCTCGGCAGCAGGGGCGCTGTCCTCGGCGTAGTTCTGCGTGAAGGCGGGGCCCTCGCCGGCAGCGCTGGACTGCACGAGCCAGCGCCACACGCCGCTGAAGGCGGAGCCGATGAAGCCGCCGCCGAGCTGCAGCACGAGCGGCGTGCCGGCGGCGGCGGCGCTTGCCTCCAGAGCCGTCTGCACATTCGCGTTCCACACGCGCAGCGGAACGCCGCCACTCGCGGCACACACAGAAAACGGGTCGGTCCAGTCGATGGCACCTTCGCCGCTGCCGCTGCCTGTGCTGCCTGTCCCAGCGCCACCGCTTGGAGGTGTGGCGAAGCTGAAGCCAAAGTTGTACGGCACGCAGGCAGCGACGGTGGGAGTCTCAGTCGACGACAAGCCCTGCCACTGTCCGTCGGCCAGAACAAAGGTCGCGTAATTGATGTCGTCCGTAGGTGTGTCGGCCCAGTCGGTGTAATTCGCAGTCGTCAGTTTGCTTCGTAACTTCCATCGGGTCCACCCAGCTCCAGTCATTGGCCGCATCGCTCCCTGTACGCCCCGAGCAGCACCGGCGTGTCGGCACTCGTCACCATGTCATCGCTGCCGTTGAGCAGAGCATTGATCACCACCGACTGCACCTCCAGGTTCACGCTGGCGTTGAGCACCTGGACCGGCGCGCCGCTCTTGGCTGCGCACGCGCTCCACCCCGCCTGCGGCGCCGCTGCTGCTGGCGCTGGTCGAGGCACCGCTGCGGCTCCGCAGGGCTCGCCCGGTCGGCACGGACACGAGAAACACGCCGATCTTCTGCAGTCGCAGCGTGGTGGTGCTGTCATCAGACCCGCTGCCGGAAGTGCCGCTCCCGCTGCCACCGGTGCCGGCGCCGCTG
>JBAMBP010001590.1:0-14145 GCA_037044515.1 Phortica magna
GGAGAATGGAGGCGTCTTCGTGCATGTCGCTGGCCGCGTGTTGACCAAACGGCGCCCGTCACAGACGGAACTGGGGAAACGCGCAGGGGCGCGGAAACCTTTTCGATTACCAAACGGCGCCGCTTGGCTCTCGCGGCGCGCGGGGCATCCCAAAGACAAGCCCCGCCATTCCACAGGCCAATGAAACCAGCCCACGAGCAACAAGCACCGTGCGACGGGCAAGTCGGAGGAACCCGCGGGCGGGGGTGCGGGCGGGGAAACCCCGAGGGGGCGGCCGGGAAACCGCAACGACACCCCAGAAATCCACGGAGCGCGGCGGCAAAACAAGACATAGTGGCGGAAAACCACAGGGCAGCTCGCTTGGCTGATTTCCCTTGACACCCAAACGCCTGCCTGGGGGCGGTGGGGAAACCGGTAGGGGGTGGCGGGCGCGTTGGGGTGGCGATCGAGCGGTTCACGGAACCCCAGAGGGAAACACAGACAGACGCGACGCCCAACCCTTAACATGGTTCCGAAAACAGTAAAAGCACCGCTCTGGGTTCCCAGCCTATATGAAATTCGCCGAGAAGCACACCCCTCCTAGCCAGAATCGACATAGGGTTGGATCCTAACGGACTAAAAATACTCAACTTTGGGCCGCCAGAAACAGGGGTCGGAAAAAGTCGGTCATTTTTACCCCAAAAGTGGTCTCCCCAGAAAAGTGAAAAATGTCCCGGTTCCGGGTATCGAACATGATTATTGCTAAAAAATGGTCAGTTGGGGTCTGGAGGGCAAAAAGTGCCAAAAATTGTCTTCGCCAAAATTGGCCCATTTTGGGGGTCCCAAAATGTAACGGTTTGCCGCTAGTAAAAGTACCCCTCAGAAAGCAGCCCCAGAGGCTCAAGTGGGTATGGCTGGATAGCCAGAGGTCTGGGCTACCCGAATTTCACAAAAGGTCGGGTGAGGCTAGTCTAAATTTCGAGAATTCGCTCCCAAAAGACCCCTTTTCGTTACGATTGGCCAAAATGACCGATTTTGGTCACTTTTTCGACTAAAAAGGGGAAAATAAAGAGCATTTTGGGGCCGCCAGAGCTGATCATTTTTTGCTCAAAGGCTACGTCGATAGTGGTCTTTTCGATTTTAATATTATTATACAACCTAAAAACTTCGTTGAAAATGGGTCGAAAAAAGTTTGATTTTTTTTCGTCAAAATTTCCCAAATTTTCATCTCCCGGGCCCCATAAGTGCCCCCAGATGAGCAAATAACGCATTTCTGAGTAAACATCGCAATTGGAAGTCGATTAAAGGCTTTTCAAGGACATACGGAAGAGCTCCTGGGGACCCAAAAAAGTGCCCCAACTGGACCAAATTTTTGGCGCACCCCAAAAACACCCCCATTCAGGACCCCCAAAAACAGCACTTTCGGGTGTGCTTGTTCACGTCGAAAACGGTATCTAATCGCGTCGTACACCTAGTACCTAAAATAAAGATCTCGACGAGATCTCGCGGATAAAACAATTTTTAGCTCATTTGGACACCGGAGCGAAGAGAAATCGGTGAATCGAAATCGCGATTTTGGCATTTTTCGTGTTTTGGGGTCTTTCGCCGTATAGCCGAAAATGGCCATTTTGACGACCTCGGGGACCGATTTCGAGAATCGTGTGTAAGCATTGTACGACATGTATTATGTGTTTTTCGCGATCAAAACCCTGTTTCTCCGTGAATTTCATATCCATATCGCTCTAGCACGTCAAAAGTACGCGTAACTGGCAAAAAAGGGGGTTTTCGATGCAGTCCCCTCCGGGCCCGCTAAAAATGCAATTTGGCGAGCATTCGACACTTTTGATAGTACAGACATGTAAAAATATGCGGACTTTCCGACAAAAATGACAAAGCTTACCCCTGTAAAACTCGTTTGGATGCAGCAAATCGAATAAAAATCAATTCGTAAAAAAGAGGGTCGTCGACAGACCCGAAAAACGGGCCGTTAAGGGCTCCAAAAATGGCTAGATTTTCAAAATCGACCATTTTTAGGCCTCGCACACCCCTCTACACATGAAAATTGGGTAGAAAACCCTAAAATCTACGCGTAGCTCGAAATTCAGCCCCGTAGCCCGAAAATTTCGATGAGAAGTGCTAAATTTACGGATTTTGGCACAAATCTGTCAATCATTGTAAATTCGTTCATTTCGGCCAAAAGTACCTTTCAAAAGAAGCTAAAAGTTGATTTGCTACGGAATTCCCACTCTCGGGACCCGTACGAGTCAAATGGTATAGGGGTTCGGCCCGATCCGAGGTACGGTGTTCGAACGCCGGAGCCGTCAAGTTTTACACCATGTCATGAAGACCCCGGCCCGGAGGGCCCGCTCCGGACGACCCGGGACCCGGGCAAAGTCATAACTTTTCAACGCAGCAAGCAATCTTACGTCTGAGTGTCAGCGTTTCTTAGTCTCGGGACGTAGATGCTCCCCGACATGCGGAGCGGCGATAAAGCTCCACGGGTCGAATTTGTCCGACTCGCCACCATGGGGTGCACGCCAAGAAATCTGGGTGTTACACGTCCCCTCTTAGGTCCGTAGAGGTGACGCGCCGGCCCAAAACAACGAGTTTCCAATCCAGTTATGGCGTATCCGGGGGTCTACACGACCGGACCCGGGGTCTGTCGACGCAGAAAAGCCGTGCGATTCCAAAGAAAAAAACAAATCATTTGCTAGCGCATTCGGCACTCCGTAACTCGCGGCATCCAGGTCTAGACCCCAAAATCGGCTGTTTTGGCCCTCGACCGCTCGGGGGGCATAAGTACCCTTTTCCGTTTATACCTGAAGACAAATTTTGAATTGCTACGGAAATCTGCCCGAAATCATACCCGTTTGCTGGGGAAATCATGGGCCCAACTTGCCGGGATATGGGGGCCAAGATGACGGGATATACCTGCCCAAGTTGACGGGATATCGGGTCCAAGTTGACGGGATATCGGGGCCAAGATGACGGGATATACCGGGTGCCAAGTTGACGGGATATCGGTGCCAAGTTGACGGGATATCGAGGTCCCAGAGTTGACGGGATATCGGGGTCCATAGGTATGACGGGATATACCCTCCAGGTTGACGGGAGCTATCGGGTCCGAGTGACGGGATATCGGTGCCAAGATGACGGGATATCGGCTCCAAGTTGACGGGATATCGGGTGCCTAAGATGACGGGATACCGGGGCCAAGTTGACGGGATAGGCCTACGGGTTCCAAGTTGACGGGATATGGACCTCAAGAGCCTTGTTGCGCCAGCGGAGCTTCTGAACTACTAGAGGGTTTATTGTCATCTGAAATAGAATTCCTACTTTTTAAAACTACATAACAGTGAACGTGAAAAATGGGAGAAGAGTAGTTAGTGTCCTCAGACAGATGAGGTCAAAGCGTGTCACCACAATGACATATTCATAAACGAGGACCTTACAACTCTCTGCTACCAGCAGAAAGACGCGGTGGCGGGGTAAACCCGAAAGGAGTCACGTGTGTATGGAAGAAAGGGATACTCAATTTGTTTGCTGTAATTTGGAAGAACGCGTGTCAGATACTTGTTGTAGTTATTTTACTCGCCAATTACCGTTGATGCATGAAATATATACTTATTCTATTCTATGAAGATCATTTTACCAAAGGTTTTCTAACCAGTTCAGTTCCGGTGAAAACTTAGTGTAGATGAAAATGTTGTGAGTGTTTTACGCCTTCGGCAATCGCCGACAAGAGTGGCTTTATGCGCATACGGCTACCGATAGCAACTCGGAAATTAGAGATAGGTGTGGAATTGGAGGAGGCTTACATAATGATAACTCATTTATTACATTATTATCTATTCAGGAGAGATGAAAAAGGAAAAAGTGGGAAAGTGGAAACGCACTCGAGCAATGAAAGTCTAGAGAGTACGAGAGGGAAAGGGTTCGATCTTCCACTTCGATGTCCTTATCCTCAGTGGTCGTTCGTTCGATACGAACAGACGGCTTGAAGGCGGGATCAAAGAACCACACGACCGGCGGCCCCTTCCAGTATTCCTTTCCGTCGAAAACGTACTCCACACTGTACTTGCTGAAGTTTGCCTTGGCCTTCCGGCGGCCACCCTATATTCTACGTAGGCTATCGGGTCGTCCGAGCCAACGGCGATGACCGGCACGATGAGAGGACAGTCGAATTTCTCTGCCAGAAGATCGGACAGTTTCTTGTTGCATGTTGAGAGTACCGATGTTATTAGATCCCGCTTCTTTATCAGCTTTGTCACTACGTTGCTGTGAGTGTTTGATGTCAGTCAAACCGAGACTGGAAAGCGCTGGGCGGAAATCTTTCCCGCTCCTTTCCAAACGCTTTTCCATCCTCTGTCGTCTTGCACTGAACAGGGAGAAGACAGACGCCGGGGACCACACCTATTACGTCGGCGAACGGGGCTTTGCCACCGTTGACAAACACAAATGCTCTGGTGGGGTTTATCCTGAAAAATGCGGTTGATCACCTCCTTCCCATTCCAGTCAATCTTATCACGCTTCGGCAGCTCTTCACAGATCGTCACGACCTCCAGGGAGCAGGGCGTTTCTGTGACAAATTCCCATCGTTATTCTTCAAAATTTCCTGGACACAGGACGGTTCGTCCCAAAGTGTTCCTGCGCAGTCGTTGTCGAGCGACATTGTGTCACAGGAAAGCGCTGCCAACAGCACGGAAACTGCGGAAGCGACACCGCCATTGTCAGCACCCAACACTTCGGTGTGAAAGGTCAACGCTTGGAGCAGTGTGCGCAGCTGCGCAGCAGCCTCATGCTCGAAAACCCTCCCTGCCTGGGAGGGAAGTGCCAAGTTGCCGTAGCCAAGAGACAGCATCGTGAACTGGGCAGATGGCATAGCCCAGTACCTTGTATTCTTTTCTTCGGTGTTCCTCTCCATGATGTACATAACACCTGAAAGTGCTGACTCACCAGACACGCGCTGCAGCTGGAGAAACTGTGAAGGTGACGGTTTGCCAAAGGCAGCGAACAGGATCGCCCAGAGGCCACTGCACCCATTCTGAATAACTTCTTCAGGAGACTTCCCCTTCAATCCGTTCATGTTAGTGTATTCAAGTGATGCACGTGAGGGCCGCCATGTCACCCAACGATTTGTAGGCGTGGTCCCTCGCAGCATCGGTGAAGGCACCTATCCGGAACACTGCAAGTTTGTCTATCCAGCGTCGCGTTTCGGGGATGCAGTGAACCCTTAACGTACGGGCCGATTTTGTCAGCGATGCAGTCAGCACAACGCGGATTTTCGGCAGTGCGAATCATCAGGTTGCTCTTGCATAGGAGATCGAATACTACGTCATTACTATCCGAAGGGATCCCGAGCAACATTTTCAGGAAGTTTTTGCTGACCGGGGGAACGAATAATTGGATCCACAAGAGAGGGCATAGAAACTGAATTACTGAGGTTCGTCAATAGATCCTGTGGAAGCGAAAACAACGTGAATCGTCGCCAAGAAACTCGGTAAGAGGTTTAAGCTCGTCTTCGATGGACCCGCTCATCGGTATCTAAACTGCATGCCCTGCAGATGGCCCGGACGAACAATGGCTGGAACAGTGCTTCATCAACAATACAGACGGTGTCCCTATAACCGCTCTTTTCCCGGAAGGCGCTCACTGGGCGATTCTCTGTGATAGCAGCAGCGTTAACAAGAGTAGTCTGGATCAGCCGTAGAAGGATATTATACGCCGTCTTGTTGCGCTCGAGCCAAAAGAGTATTGCGATCCCGTTTCCGGTGAATTTTGCTGGTAAACCGTTTATTTTATTCTGTATATCTGTGATGTCATCAAAGAGTGCATCGTTCTCCTCTGACCAGCTTGATGAAAACAGTTAGTGTTTCGTCTTTGCTTATAAATGACTGCTTCTTCCCCTGCATGTTATTTGCGTCGAATGATGTCGACGACATGGAGAGCGAAGTGAGTTTTGCCACCGCCGCTGTCGGAAACGAAAAAGATAGGGAGCATGCACACGCCCCTTGTTTCGAGGTGCAGAAGGATTTTATCTTCCACATCCGAAACGTTAAAATGTTTTTTTAGACTCTTCATTTCGGCGTATACGAATTGTCTGTAGCGATGACGGTGCTTTCCATCGGGAATCCGTATTTTGCTTTGGCGTTTTGGCACCGATTTTTGTACACACTTCCTTGAAGCTCAAGCCTTCAGTGATGTGGTCGACAAGGATCTGGACCAAGGCGTCTGCCCCGCCCTCGATGGTGTCCAGATGGCGGCGGGCGTCGTCCTTACTCCTCGCCCTTAACGAGAGTACGCCTCCAAACATCCACAATGAGATCGTCTAGTGTGGCACTGCCCAGGGACACTGGTTCTGATGTTGGTTTGGCGGGAAGCTCGAAACGTCTAAGAGTAGACCCCCAATGTGCAGCAAGTCGCCTCACAAGCAAATTATCGGGGATCTGAAGTTTCTCGACCGTCTCTATCACTCACAAGCTCTCTAAGAGACGCAAAGTCAACAGTGTTCTCGTTCTGAACAAGGCGTGGTCGGGTATCCCCCTCTGTAAGAGCCTTTTGAGGTCTTCCTTGGTTCGGTTGGTAGTTGTGAAGATCCGCAGCATTCCGGCGGAGCGCAGAGGCACGCGGGGGAGGGACCTCCAAAGAACGCTTGCAATACCGGGGCGAATCATTGTAGCTGATTGGAGTGGCGAGTCGACGTGAGGAAAGCAGCGATAGGAGACTTAAAAAGGTGAACAGGAAAATTTGATTGACCTCCGAAATATAAAAAAAAAAGTGAAGAGCGAAAAAAAAAAGGAAAAAGTGCAGCGACTGAATGATGTGAGCGACTCTAAAACAAGAATATTCTGATGGGATTCTTGAAAAGAAAAAAACTTGAGGGGAGAAAAAAGCAGTGGAAAATAGCAGAAAGCAAAAAATGGAAATATATATATATCAAAAACGAAGAAAAAAAAAGTGGGACAGCAAAAGGGGAAAGAAGAAGAAGAAAAAAGGATAACTATGAAAACACTAGGTGGTGTCTAGAAGGATTCAACTAGCAGTGTGATCAATGTGAAATTAGGGTTGTGGAGAGAAGGAATGAGAGACGATGAAGAGTTTGCAATTAACGCACACAACAAGTTGGTACGTGGAAACTCAACCGAGAGTAGTGGAAAAGGCAAATCACTCGCAACCAACCACAGTGAACCAACATCAACGACAGGTGTCAAGATCATTTTGTTTTAAACCAAACTTTTTGTACGTGGAATCATTGAGAAGGGAAAATAATAATGATAATAAAAATATCAACAACCCTCACCCGAGAAAGCGCCCTACACAAGTGAATATCCGTCGTCGCCGTCATCTCGCTTCCTCCCCAGCGAGCCCCAGAACAGCGTCCCGATCTGTGAGGCGACGTTTCCAAGAACCGTATTTGTGCTGAAGAGCGAAATGGAGCTGACTGTGTGCGGAATCTGTTGCAGAAACTCGCTGAGGAGCCTCTGCTTGAGAATGGTGCCCAGCTCGTGCGCGCGCACCGCGGTCAGCTGCTTGTAACGGAGCTTGGGGATGCTGATGGCAACATTGTGCAGTGACGGAATAATGTAGGAAAGCGCAGAGTTTCCAAAGAGGAAGTCCTCCGGTGGCGCCACACTGCGGTCCCAGTTCATGGTCACCGTGGGGCCGGAGAGCACGCCGGTGTCCACGCTTATCAGCAGAGACGCGCGCGGCTCAGGGGCGATGGCGTCGGAGTGACCCGCTGCGTGGGTAGCGGTGGCACTCCGCGTCGCCGCCGGGAGCGCACACTGCGTCGCGCACTGTTGCAGGCGGTACAGCAGTACATCGGAAATGACCACCTCAATGGGGTTTATTTTGGCGTAGAAGGAGGTCATCTTTAGCTCACGGGGAGACAAGACGACGTCACGGAGAAAAACTTCGAGCGCAACACCCTTGACGACACTGCTACTGCGACCGGGGGTGACGTGGTGGTGTGAACAGTCACCATCCAATGGCCAACGAGCGAGGTTACGCGGCAGCCGAGCGCGGCGACCTCCGCACAAGATGATTACTTCATCGGTATCAAAAAGATGAATCATATCCAGCCGCTCCCTGGGATTGGAATAATTACTCCGCAGAGCGGTTTGTTATTACATTCATAGCTCCGTTCTCAGTTAAGTTTGACAACGAAAAACAGCATCACCGAAAATACAGAGACCACACCATAAGTGAGTCGAAGAAAAGAAATTGATGGTATAAGGCAATTCCGGCTAAAAATGAAAAGCAAGGATGGAGACCAGGGTATGGCACTCACACGTACGGACCCAAAGCAAGTGCGTCTGGGGTGGGTATGAATAAGAAGACGATCCCAACAAACAGGAAACTTCGCGGACTCTTGCAAGCGTCGTTTAAACTGCAAAGGCATCAAACGACGAGGAGGGGTGGGCCTTCCTCAGTTAAACAGAAGTGTTCTCGATGGCGGTCCAGCTAGTACCTCTGTCAACCGTTTTGGTATCTGCACCTAGGGCTTCGAAGCATTCTGGCAACACTGGTTTGACGATACGGTTCCCTTCAGGCGGCTGAGGGACCGTCAGCTCCTACAGATGTGACTACTTTAGTGAACAATTCTGGTGGAGCCACAGAGCAGATTCCATATGGCGAAACCGAATCTAACACCGGAAAATTCTGAAATCTCCAGTCGACCTCTCTCCTGCACGTCTTTGTGACAGAAGCACAATAGCATCCATTCCTGTGTGAAGGAGGTCCCCGAAGTTCAGCTTTTCGAACAACAAACACGTTGCGTGTTACCAAGCTGGACAACATCCCACAGTTGAAAAGGAAATCATTGGACATGGCTAGTCGGCAACTGTAACCACTAAAGAATTGAAAACTAGTAGTTTCGTAGTGCTAGAAGCTAATGTACTTGGGTATAATCAGTAGGTATCGAAAAGAGAAGGAGAGAGAGAGAAAGATGAGAGAGAGAGTGTGACGGTTAGTTGGAAACATTTTAACAGCACTACAGTGACATATTAGCAGTGAACAACTAACTGCGGAGAACAACAAGATCAAAAGGCAGAAATGAACTAGTAAAACTCAGGCGGCAAAACCGCAATGGAGCAGCAGTTGCATCATACGGGACCGGCACACATACCCTGTGTGTCAATGAGACGCATGAAGAAAATATTTACGTGGATTTATATTATCCTTTGTTTACAGTGTCATATTCACTTTTCATAAGTGATGGAAATATCATTTTGATAGTGTAATGTTAAGCGCACAGCGAAGCACTTTTAAAGTCCTATATATGTAGGAAAAAGTAGTTGCCGGGAAAGTAAGTTTTGGTTATTTATCCCCAGACAACAGCAACAAATATCGCCAAGAAAGGATATACAATAATAATAATAATAAAAAGTGTACTCGTTTTTAAAGATACTCTAAAAATTAAACAGTGAAACTAAAATGGTCATAAATGGGTGGAAGTAACCAACTGAACCACATCCAAACAGGGAAAAGTCTGATTGGTTTAAATGGAATTATAATATTATAATACTATGGGAATGTCACGAAAACACAGGAAACCGGTTATTGTTTCACCAGCGATCGAAGGTAAAAGATAGAAAAGATAAGACAAATCCCTGATAGAAAAGAAGACAGAAGTTACTTGTCAAAAGCAAGTAAAAAGGGCCTTCACGGTCATGTATACGTATTTATTAAAAAAAAAAATGAAGAAGTACTTCTATTGTACAGTGTATATTGAAGGGAGGACACAAGTGCAATATGAAAATGCGATTTCGTAGCCATCAGTCGAAAACAGGAGCAGCGGTACAGTGCGTCGTGGTGTCAGTATTTTGTAACGAGACATTTTTTCGTTCTCGCAGCGATAACCAGAGTCATAGTTGGTTATCCTGAGCCAAATAAAACGCGTTGAGTGAGAGTAACGAACACAAACTACAAGAGTGGATGATATGTACATCCGCGCCATTTAGAGAGGAAATAATTATACTGATGTTGTTATTTGGGGTTTTTAATAAATTTGGATTTGGTTGCATTGGGTTTTTTTAAAAATGTCGTTGTTGTTGTTTTGGCGCTTTTCCACATGTGTGGTGTGTAGTTCTCTCACGAGATCCTGCTCGATAGGATGGAAAATACAGAAATTAAAAAGAGGATTAGCCCATCACTCATGATTATGGTGGAGGGGGGGAGGGAATATTGAAACAAATAGAAAAATACTGATGTGGGAAGGCAAAGATGGACAGTTAGAAAGATCATAAATCCGGCCACAAACAAACAAGGAAAAACAAAAACATCTACTCTCAGCAAAACGACAGAATAAAATAAATTTCGTAGTAGCCGGACAAATCAGTGAAACTCCTCGACGGCACATTCAAGGCATGAAAGGTAGGAGAAACTGTGATAAGAGACTAACTGGGAAAAAATGACATCACCGGGGGGAAGAGAGAGAATTGTGGAGAGAGAGAAAGAGTGTGGAGAGAGAGAGAGAGTGAGAGGGCGATGGAAAAGATAGGAGCGAGGAGTGGTACACAGCGCGTCTACGATTACAATGTTGTCAGTTGCTTTTCGATCCTGTAGGATATGGGGAAAGGAAAGGCAAAAAAACAAATGCGAAAGTGAAAACCCGATATGAGCGGTGTTACTCCAACAATGAAGACAATAATCACGTTTGGAATAAACACACAAGCGTCTTCTTATTGTTCAGAAACCCTCCAGGTGTCCCGGAGCTCTGGCACCTCTGGCAGAAGTGCCGGGTCATTTACAGGTCCTCGACACTGTGGCAACTCAATTCGTTGGGGTCAGCCACCTCCTCACGCTGAGGAGGGGCCCTCACCTCCTCACGCTGGGGAAAGGCATCCACGTCGTCGCGGATCTCGTTGCCTTCGTTCATGAAATCGGTGTTGACATCGACAATGTCGGCGCCGGCGTGGCGCGATGCCGCGCGGCGCTGGCGGGCGCGCCGACCCTCCTTCTTGGCCGGACGGCTCCTCCTTGCTCTTGCTCTGCGAGGGCTTCCGCATCCGCCGGTCGCTGCGGATTGAGCGGGTTGGTAGCAGTAGCCTCGTGGTCGCGCAGGGCTTCGTCGACGGCATCGCTGCTGCTCCTTGGGAGGCTCATCGTCAACGTCCACACGAGTGGTCTGGTCACTCTTCTTCTTCTTGCGGCAGCAGCAGCACAGCACCACAATCAGCACCACAATGAGAATAACGACGACCACCACCACAATCACAGCGGCGATCACTCCGGCGTTGCTCTTGGAGGCCTTCCTGGCGGTGGGAGGATAGGCGGTAAAGCCGTCGTCGGGGCCCTGCTCCGTCGTGCAGACGACAGGGTACGGGCCGTCGGCGGCGGCGACGTTGATCCACCCGCCCGCCTCGGTGCTGTACGCGAGAATCGTGGCGACGGGAGTCGTCTCGTTGTCAAGCCATCTTGGGGTACCCGTCGGCCCACTTGGTGTACGTGCCGTTGATGAGTGTAGCGGCAGGGCTGCTGTCGGTGGCATAGTTGTGCGTGAAGGCGGGGCCCTCGCCGGTGCCGCTGGACTGCACGAGCCAGCGCCACACACCGCTGAAGGTGGAGCCGATGAAGCCGCCGCCGAGCTGCAGCACGAGAGGCGTCCCCGAGGCTCGCGACGCTTGCCTCCAGCGCCGTCTGCACATTCTCGTTCCACACGCGCAGCGGGACGCCGCCACTCGCGGCACACACGGAAAACGGGTCGTTCCAATCAACGGCAGTTTCGCCACCGTTGCCATTCCCGCCAGCTCCGCCGTTACCGTTGCCATTCCCACCGCCGTTAGTTGGTGGTGTCGCGATGACAAAGCCATAGTTGTACGGCACGCAGGCGGCGACGGTGGGAACGTGTCGGACGATCGAGATATTCCTTCCACTGCCCTTCGGAGAGAAGGAAAGAGCCGTACTTGGCGTCAGCGGCGGGCGAGACGCCCCAGTTGGTGTACGTCGCAGTCGTGAGCTTGCTTCGTACCCTCCATCGGGTGCACCCATCCCCACTTGCTCTTCGCATTTTCCCTGTACGCGCCGAGCAGCACCGGTGTGTCGGCACTGGGCTACCGTCTTGTCGGTGCCTTGAGCAGGGACGTCGATCACCACCGACTGCACTTCGAGGTCCACGCTGGCGTTGGTCACCTGCACCGGCGCGCCGCTCTTGGCTGCGCACGCGCTCCACCCCGCCTCGGCGCCGCTGCTGGCGCTGGTCAGGGCACCGCTGCGGCTGCGCAGGGCGCGCCCGGTCGACACAGGCACGAGGAACACGCCGATCTTCTGCAGCGCCACTGCGTTGCCGTCGGCGTCGGTGCCGCCGGTCTGGCACGCCACCGCGTAGGCGACGCCGGCCGCGCTGGGGGCAACGTTGATCCACCCGCCGCTGCTTTGGCTGAAGGCGAGCATGCTCAGTGCAGCGTCCGGCTTGGGGTAGCCACCAGTCGCCCACTGCGTGTAAATGGTACTGAGGGCGGTGCCGTTGTCCCACGTCGCCACGCCGCTGGCGCTCACACTGGCCCGCGTCATCAGAACGTTTTCTGTGGCGGTAATATCTCCCAGCACGGTCGCGCGCCGCACAGCTACGCCGAGCCCGCGCTGCGTCAGAGCGTTGTTGGCCGCCAGCGGCTCGCCCGCCGGGTCGTGGCTGAAGCAGAGCGCAGCGGTGAGGTTGTGCGGCGAGTTCGGGGCGGGAAGGCCTTCGGGAGACAGCACCACAAAAGCGTACGACGAGTCCAGCGACACCTGCTGGCAGGCGACAATAAAGGGAGTAGAGTCACCAAGAACGCTGGTCCACTTCCCCGTGGTAGCGTCATACGCGAGGAAAACGGCGTCAGCTGCGCTTGTGAAGCCGGTCGGCCAGTTGGTGTACGCGTCGTTCATAGACGTGCCGGAAGTTCCCTCAGCGAAGTTCTTGTTGGCGTCGCCGTTCCACGCCCAGTAGCCGGACGCGTAGAGTCCCGCCGAGCAGGACGGGCTCCGCAGCCTCGCAAGTGCCACCGCGAATGGCGCCAATTTCCGCAATCTCCAGGTTGTACTGCACCGTAGCGTTCATGACCTCCAGCGGGGTACCGGGCGGGTCCGTGAATGTGCAGACGATCGCAAGGGACTCTTCGTCCCCCTTGGGCGCCACAATGCCGGCGTCAGAATACGATTTAGAGTTGAGAATCACAATGTCGGAATTGGGCACCTCCGCTTCCACGCAGGCGACTGTGAAGCCACTCGCGTCGCCCTTGACGTTGACGAACCCCATCAGCGAGGTGTCGTACGCCAAAAACGTGGTCGTTGTCCCACCAGTCACAGGGTACCCTTTAGCCCACGACACGTGCAAGCCCTTGGTCTGAATGTCAGCGTAGGTGGCGTTGGTGAGCAGAACCGTGCCCAGTTGTCAAGGTGCCCGCCTTGACCTGAGTGAGCACGCCAAGCTCCAGACGCTGCAGACTGGTGTCGTCGGTGATGGGGTACGCCACCCCGCTGGGGGTGTTGGCACCACAGAGAATTGTGGCCTGGGCGGGGTACACGGACATGGTGGCGACCCCAGCGGGGGCCGTGGCCACAATGAGCTCCTCGCTCCCCATGTCGAACTCCTCGTGGCCGCCCTCGCACACAACCAGCTGCGTGCCGTCACCGACGCTGGCGTCGTTGACCCACCCGCCCAGCTTGAGCGAGTACCACACGGCGGTGCTGCCGGACGCGCTGGGGTATCCCGGCGCCCAGTTCTGGTACTGTGTGGCGGTGACGGTGGCAGAGGGGCTCGACGTCGAGGGAGAGCCCTGTGGTGAAGCCGACGTCGCTGCCGGCCCACAGCCACTCGCCCTTGGCAGCGTCATACGAGGCAGCGAGGGAAATCAGGGTGCCGACCGTCACCGGCGAATGTGCTGTCCGTTCTCCGCGCTTGTAATCAGCGCAATCTCCAGCGCCGCCTGCATGGTGGCGTTGCTGATGACGAGCCCGCGCGTGGTCGGGTTATTCATGATGCACGCGCTGTTCGCGAGGTTGCCGCCAGCACGAATGTGGCTGTGACCGCCGCCGCGGGGAGTACGATGGACCGACTGAGCACCAGCGCGTCCGTCTCTGTGTCAGTGCTGGGAACGCAGGCGCACAAAAGTGGCGGTGTCGGCCGGCCCCACGTTCTTCCAGAGCCCGGAGACGACCTGCAGCCCCACCAGAAGGGCGCTCGGC
>JBAMBP010001591.1:0-22173 GCA_037044515.1 Phortica magna
TCTTGTTGGATAACAAGAAATTAACTCCACTCTTTCGATGTGTTTGTGTTTGTGCGTGCGTTTGCCCGGACGTACGCGCACCGGGCATGTCCGTAAATACTGTCCGGTAAAACCGGTACAATTAAATACAGAAACTGTTTAAAAATATTCGTTATTTAAGAAAAAAGTTTCCGCCGGGGTGCCTGGTGGTATGGCGCAGCCGGGGCTGCCGACGTGCTCCACCGCCCAGCCGCCTGGGACGTCCGCCATGCCCCAAACCCCGGACACCGACGGCAAGGACCAACGCGGAGCCACACGAAAAGAAACGCGCGCGCAAAGCCCCGAGGAAAGGCACCAAGAAATCGGCTATCCCCGGCCGTTGTCGGACAGCAAGTTGACGCCAGAATCGCACACCCACGCTCCTGGGGACAGGGATCCGCAGGTGACGCACAGTAATGCGACAGGTTGATCAGGGACACGAGACACGCGAATCCCATTCGTTCTTCACATGTTATCGTTGCCAGTCACACCTCAATTGAGAACAGAGTGACTTCCTGAACGCACTCCCTGTAAGCACCACCGACAGCAAGGAAAAGAGGTATGAATGGGGTGGGCTACAGGCTCTCCAGAGTTCTCGATAAGTGATAGCGGTGTCGTCAGAAGATCCTTGTAGTGGAATGCGAACTACTAGGGCTTACCGTCATCTGAAATAGAATTCCTACTTTTTAAAACTATCTAACAGACAATGTGGAAATAGAAGAAGAGCAGTTTGTGTGTCCAGACAGGGGAGGGGAAAGCATGTCGCCGCAATGGCATATTCATAAACGAGGATCCTTGGTTATCCGTTGCCAGCAGGAAGACGTGGCAGCGTAGCTCCGAAAGGAGACACATGCGTGTGTAGGCACTCAATTTGTTTGTTACATGATCAATAAAACAAGTGTGTCTGATGTTTTGTAGTTTTTGTTTCTCATAAATCACCGTTAATAAATAAAATACTTACTCTATGAAGATCATTCTACCACAGGGTTATCCAACCAATTCACTTCTGGTGGAAACTTAATGAAAATGAAATGTTGTGATTGTCTCACTTGAATCTCACAAACGGTATGTTGGAGATGTGGGGAAAGGGTGGAATACTCTTTTATTATTATTATTATTACGGACTTTCAGTCATTTTATAAAAGCCCTTTTTACTGTGTGAGTTACTGCTAGTCAACCTTCCCTGGGTGTTAAAAGAGAAAAATAATAGAAAATAGAAGACTCACCGAATCGACTCTTTCAAAGGCATCTACATAATATAATAGACTTGTTGTTATTATTCATTTCTAGCATGGCGAATGTCGGTTGCGGATTGGTTTCAACGAATATGGTTTCTCGTCTTGTGCGTCACCACAGTACATCAACCTTTAATACTTCAGTGGCACAGTGCCTCACGCTCTCCTGAAACACCTGCAGTGTCACGTCGCGCGATGGTTGGCAAGAGCGCAGACCACTCAGCAGGTCTCTTCTTCGATAGTCCTCGAGAAGAGAGAGTGGCTTTCGCTTGCGGGCACCACCTCACAGATTAATCATCAGTGGAGAGTCAACGGGCACTTACACGATACGTTATTTTTGTATTGAGCAATATCAAAACAAGAAGAAAACCCAGATTTATTTCTGTCCAAACATGCCGAAGAGCCCTCGAGTAGTGGACTGCCGAAAGTCTACCAGTAATTAGTACGGGAAGGGGGTGACCTTCCACTCCCCGTCCCCATAGGCGAGTATCCTCCCGTTCGACACGAACAGACGGCTTGTAAGCGGGATCGAAAAACCACACGACCGGCGGTCCCTTCCAGTACTCTTTTCCGTCGAAGACGTACTCCAAAGTGTACTCGTTGAAGTAGTTCCTGGCATTGCTGGCGGGCATAATAATTCTTCGCAAAACCTTTGGGGTCCTTTGAGCCAACGGCGATGACCGGCACGATGAGAGGACAGTCGAACTTCTCAGCCAGAGCCCGCACTGTTTCTTGGCGGTGTCTGGCTAGAAGGTCGTCACCTTCGCCAGCATTTGTAAAGTTACTCGACACGTCACTAGTTTGGTCCACGTCATCCTGGAAAGTGCGGTTATCCCCCTTCCGCGAAGCTGCTCCGGTGATATCCTTCACATTGTGCAGCACGCTGGGCTTCGGGTCTGTCTCCTTGCGTGTCATTGTTGCTACGTGTGATGGCCGTGGCGCCGAGAGAGAGAAGAGCCGGCAGGGTGCTTTTGTGCTCATTCTTGTCCCCCTCGAAAATATCGCCCTTCTCGGTGTTCATGCAGTTCACAGGGATCACACACACGCCGGGGAATACAGCGATGACATCAGCGAAAGTATCGCCGCCACCGTTGAAAAGCACAAAGGCGTTTTTGACTTTGCTTTCGGTGTTCAAGAACTCATCGATTGCAGGTTTCGGCTGTTGATTGGGATCCTTCTTCGTACTGGGCACTTCTTTAAGCAACGAGACGACGCTGGGGATTGGGCGTGCTTCCGACAAGTTGATGACTTTGCCGTTCAGATTATTCGCCACACAAGGCGGCGCGGACCACAGAGACCTGTCTGAATAGAACTCTCGGGTCATGGAATCGAAAGAAAGAGCAGCCAGCAGCACGGCAAGAGCGGAGGCGACATCTCCACCCTTCACCACATCCGCGTGGTAGGACATCGCCACAAGAAGTGTGCGCAGTTGCGCGGCCACTTCGTACTCGAAGAGTTTGTCCACGTGTGATGGAAGGGTCAGGTGTCCGTACGCCATTCCTAGCATCGCGAACTGCGAGGCCGACATCTGCCACTGACGCTTTTCGTTGAGCACTTCGTTATTACGTCAGGCAATCTTTTGCTAGCGTTCTCTCTAACACGCAGAGGCTGCCCTTCTCTGCCTTTTCACTAACCAAGGCATCCAACTCCGCAAACTGTTCAGGTGATGGCTCGCCGAAAGCAGCGAAGAGAATTGCCCAGAGCCCCGGGCTTATACGTCCCTCAATCGCCGTCACGCTCATCCACATCCTGCAGCTCGTTTACGCTCCGCGTACTCAACTGCTCCTGCGATAGCCACCATATCACCCAAGTGTTTGTGCGCATTGTCACCAGTGGAGCTAACGTGGTCCAAAGAAAAGATTTTTTCTTTTGCATTATCCTGATCAGTCGCTGTAGGTCTTTTCGTTGAAAGAAGGGTGTTAGAATCTCTGACATGTAAACAGCGCAGCGCGCATTCTCCGACGCTTGTAGAAACAGCCGACTCTCCTGAAGAAGCTGGAAAGTCTCTTTACTCTTAGTACTGCTGATTCTCAACAAATGCTCGATGAAATCCGTGTTTTTTGGAGGAATGACAATAGGGAAGACAAACGACGGCTGGGAAACAGCATCGGTGGGTTCGTCGATAGACCCGGTGGAAGCAAAAACCACATGGATTTGACCAAGCAGCTTGATAAGCGCTATATCTTCCTTGTCGGTGACAGATATTGGGGTGGCCCTCCAAAACATCCGACAGAGAGCCCTGACAAATGTCTTCTGTTTGAAAGCCTCGTCATACACGAATACGGTGTGATCATACTTGCTGTTCACATCGAACTTCCGCGGTGTCCTAGTGTCAGAGAGAACCCCGCTGTCCTCGAGGACGTTCTTGATTATTGTCCAGAGAATGTCCCCCGCCAGGTCGCTGCGCTCTGCAATCAAAGCTTCCTGCTTGCCCATCAGTCTAGTGCGTTGCACCTGCGACATATTCGCGTCCTGTAGTTCTCCAGAGACAGTGTCAATCTCCGCCTGTTTATTCTGAAGTGGGCCGAATACAACTCCGTCTGGACTCTACTACTGCTGCTGAAAATATGGTGAGTGTATTATTAGACTTTATCGTAACATCAGCGCCCCCCGCCGCAGTGCAGATATCCACAGTGTGGAGGGCAAGGTGCGTTTTCCCTCCGCCGCTTTCGGAGACAAAAAACAAAGGTAGCCTACTCGATGTTCCTCGTGATGAAGTGATCACAGAGTGCTCGCTCCACACCACCACAGTGATAGTGTTGTTTCAGAGGTTTCATCATTTTATAAGAAGTACTGTGATGCGATGATGGTGCTGAACATTGGGAACTGGTGCATTCTTCTGGCTGCTAGTGAGATATCTCCACAGACATTCTTGAAAATAGGGGCTCCCGTGATACTTTCATTGAGGATTTCGACGAAGAAGTCAGCCGCACCAGGAATTTTTTCCAGGTGCTCCATAAAAACTGCGACATACTTACCGTCGGGATGACCAGCTCATCCAGCCTTCCCTGATGATTGTCTTCAGCTGAAGCGTCTTCCCAATTGGCCAGCGTCCCGTCCTTATTTACGTAAATCAGCAAACGCTTAAGCGTCCCTTTCCACCAACGAGCAAGTGTGCTCACGGTGAGCATCGTCCCTACAGCGGAAATTTTCGACTTCATGTTGTTTTGCAAGGTCCTCCAGCGGTTTGAGGTCAACCTGTTCATCGCTGTACAATGCGTGCTCAGGTATAGGACTCTCTGCAAGAAGGCGGAGAGTGGCCTTGCTTTTAACGGAAATTGTGAGCAGCCGCAGACATTCCTGGAAAGTACGGAGGCGCGAGGAAAGCGCCTGCGCAGGTAAGAGTTGACAGCGCCGGAGCGCATCATTACTGCTGAACTGAGTACTGTGTGGACGAGAAACAAAATGATGGTGTTGTACGAAAAAAAATGGCAAAAAAACTGGAGGAAACAAGAACAGCTGAATGGACGTGAAGAACTCTAAAAAGAAAAAAAAACTGAAAATGAAATGAGCAAAGAAGAATAACTTCTTGTTACGTAACAGTGCAGTTATGACTCTGAAAAGGGAAAAAGGGGGAAAATAAATTGGTCCTCAAAATAAAATAATAATAATAAATTGAAGAGTGTACAGGCTGGAGAAAAAAGGCAAACACAGTGAAAACTGTGAAAGCAAAAAAAAATGGCGCTTTTGTATCTTGAGAATAATTACATCTGTTGAGAATACAAAGGATGAATGAAGGATGAACAGTTACATAATTAGGATAACATTTAAAAACAATATTTAAAGCATCGTTTTATGATTTAACATGCAGACAAAATTCAAATGTAACAAAAAGGTAACCGAACAAAAACCAGAAGAAAACCTTTCAACTTCGAGTGATTGCGATCGCAGAGGTGAGTGAAGATGGAAAGAAGACGTTGTGGGATCGGTTGAGCGTTGGCGTTGTAGAGGTGATACACAGTAATGAATTCACTTGGGCAACCAGAAGTAGTCTGCAATACCCGCACTATATTATGGCACGATTGCTTTAAAAAACATTTTTGGATTAAAGAGCCCTTGAAACATCACCAGTTGTTGTTGGCAGGAAGCGAAGCACTGGGGGATCGGACGACAGATTTACTGTTGATAAATCGTTTGGTATTGAAAAAGAGTAAAAGTGAAAATTGAGATTTGATTTATTTTTTTTACGATGAAGGTTTCTATGAAAAGTGGAGAGAACAGTTAATAACGTTCTCATTCACGATGCTCCTTAGACCATCTCGAAAATAACACCTGCGGAACTGGTCGAATTAATTGGAAATCATTAAAAACAGAAAATAGCTATGAGTTTCACTATGGATGTTGTTTTGTTACTTCGACATTCGTAATCACAATGCGTAAGTTTTTTTTCTGCAAAATAACGTTGTCCCGCATCGAAAAACAATGAAACCAGTAATGCTAAACAAAATCTACTGCTTGTTTTTCCACACATGAGGGATATGTGGTACCGTTTCATGAAAGGAAGAAGGCTACCATATCGGAGGGGAATATAAGAAATGTCAACGTATTCGCAGTGAGGTCACCTACGTGTCGCTGTCACTCCCTGCAGCACTCCTGTCATTAGTGTCGTTATTGAAATACGTAGCACAGATTGTCTTGGCGAGATCAGCGCCGTCACGCCACCGCATTTCAGAAATGTTTTTGATGAGTGTCATGCCCCCGCACTCGCGCACCGCGTCAGCCACTTCGTTGGTGGTCGTGTGGCCCTGGGCGACCGCCTCCGCGCCGTGCTGGAGCAAGCCACGGAGTGCCTCCAGCGTTGGTTCATCGAAGACCCTCACGATCATGTCTTGAGCACGTTCGCACAGCCGCGGCACTGCGCCAATGTCAAGTAGGTAGACACGGTGGCGATGCTCTCCGTCGCAGCACATGATTTTCACAGCTGATAGGGCACCGAGTGCTCACCTTGTAGAAGCGGCTCCTCGAGGCACTCGAGAACAGGGGTGTAGATATCCTGTTGCATGAGCACGTCCCGAAGCGAAGTGTGTTTGCCGGCAAGGGTGGCAACGAAATTGCAGGTACTCAAGCGTATTTCTTCTTTCTGATGACGCAGTAGCCCCGGGAGAAGAGCGACGGCACCGGCGTTTACAAGCTCTTGAGCACGCCTTGCGGTGCCCGCGACCAGATTCCCTGCAATAACCAACGCATGAATCACTTGTCTTTTCCTTCTCACAGGAAAGCAGGGGTACCAGCACCGGGACAACACCAGCTGCGATGAGGGCGTCCCGGTGCTTCGGAGAGCCTGCGGAGATTGTTTTGAGGCACTCGACACTATTTTCAGAAACCTCCTCGTCGGCGTGAGCAGCCAGTGTCACCAATAGCGGCAGTAGTGGGGACACTGTCTCCGGACGCTCTAGTGGTTCGCAGCGTAATGGCCTCGTTCAGCGCACCACTCACGAGGCGCGCTGCCTTGAGCGATTCCCCAGGCGCCTCCAGAAATGCTGTCACCGCAGGGAGAGCAACAGGCTGCGCGCCGGGAACGCGATAAGAAAGATGAATCAATGCATTGACAGCTCTATCACGGCAGTCCTCCGACGGACTTTGCAGCAGCGCTACAAGAGTATCCTCAACGCCAAGGTCGGCAAGCTTCTCCGCTGCCCAAACATCTTCATTACTTTCTTGTATAGGATGAGAAACAAGTGTTTTCACTGCTTCTGCTGCTTCGCGCTGTAGTTTTGGGTATCCGTTCATACGAAGAGACCGAGCAAGGTATGGGAACAACGGACGCATCAGGTAAGTCATACTCTTGCGGTAATCGTCTCCGGCGCAAAACATTGACGTGGTAAGATCCGTTATAGCAAGCCGTTCGTCCAACTCCTCTTTCGTCAGCACTTCAACAGTACTTGGCGGCACCACCGGCAGCACCTCCTTGCCGTTGTCTGTCCTCTTGGCGGTGTTCTTGTGAGGCTTCCCGCCAGCAGAACCTGTTTTTGACCGCTTTGCGTGGGCCGTCTTTGCCTTTTCGGTACCTTTCTTGACAGGCATTGAGGAGAAAGAACGGACAAGAGATAAAATGTGACAAGCGTAATAGCGCCGCATTAATAATAATAAAAATAATAAGGAAAAAGTACTTTCGCAAAAACAAAGAATAAATGTAGGATGAAAGGGGATGGAGGGAGGAGGGTACCGCCGGAATGGAGTATTCATAAACGAGGATCTTCGCTATCCGCTACCAGTCTGAAAGACGTGGGAAAGTGGCATGCGTAGCTCCGAAAGAAGGCAGAGCAATCTAGCAGCATAGTTTTACATTGTTTACTTGCAAGTGGAGGAATAAGTCACTTTTAATATGGTTTAACCCTTTATAATAATATTTACTACTAATTATCATTATTTGTTTTCAATGCATCAAACAGTTACTCTATGGTTATCATCTTACCGCTAGTTTTTCCAAAGTATTTCAATATCAGAAAGCTTAGTGTGGATGATATCTTTTATGATTATATGATTATCAGAAACATGTTCGGCCTTCGTTGTTGTTTGTCCCTACAAGGCTCTTGTTTCCCCTCATGACGTCTATGTTTAATATATACATGTATATATGTATATTCATTTACTCAGTTCCCACCACACTGCGTCAAACCACAGGCAAAAATATTCGTTTACTTGTGGTGTTCAACCGTCACTTTCAGTTCCGGTCGCAGCACGTGGAAGATGGGAGGGCCGGACCAACCGTGGCAGGCGCCGTTATCATGTGCAACATTGATGTTCCTCGCGTTTTCGAGAATAGCCTCCTGTTTTCTTTCATCCGAATACTCACTCACAATGAACACCGGGACGACGATATCACACCTGAGTTTTTTCTTCAGTATTTCTGTTGTGTTGAAGCAGACATCGGTTTTGCCAAAACACGTCTTCTTCTTACTGCCGCGTTCCGTATACGTCCCTGTGAAGCCCATATTTTGCAGCTCTTCAACAACTTTCTTGCAGTCGGCAAACTCCTCCATGAGTATCATATTCAGCAGAAACAGCACCTTCCCGGCGACAATGACGGCATTAGCATAATGAGTTTCACCGGCATTTAAAAAGCCGACTGCAACTTCGGAGGGTTCTGTCCCGCCACCACCAGTTTCCTTGAGCCAAACGGTGCGCACTTTTTCTATTTCACTGTGGAGGTTGCCGATGCGCAGTTCGAGATTTTTCTTCCCCAGGCTAGTGTTATCTTCTGTGGATTGGTCCGGGAATTGGTCTAGGCACACGACCCCGGGTGCCACCGAACTGTGTGTCAGTTCCGCTTCTCCCAAAGCAGATTTGTCCCACTTTTCGTCAAGGAAGGAAAGAAGAGAACTCAACGGAACTGCGTCGTTCCCAACTTTCTTCAGCACGTCGAGGAGGAACAACAGGAACGAGACGCCGAATTCTTCGAAAGTGTCCGGCGAAAGCACGGGAGTCGGCAAAGATCCGTACTGGCACATCGACATCACCAGCTGAGCAAGGCAGAGCCTGTAAGTGAAGACGTTACCCTCTTTGACAAGAGAAACGACGCCCTTCTGTACTGGATTTGGAATCATATCTTTGAAAATAGCACCATCATTGGTATTCTTGGACAGCACAAGGGCGCGTATCGAATCGTTGACCAATTTTACTGAGGCCGTAATCTCCATCGATTTCAGTTCATTGAGAGATTTGTAATGACTTGCCGCCAGCAACACGAGCAGGCCGCCAACGGCTAGCATGTTTGCTGGGCGAACGTTCGACACAAGCCACTTCTCGTCAGGCCGCTCCGGGATTACTGTCAGTGCTTGGGTAGGGAGATCAGGTCTGTTGCCTTGGTCTGAGGAGTTGCTGTAGAAGTTTCCTCGAAAGTTACATAGTTTGTGCACATGAAAAAGACAGCGCCGATTCATGAGCAGGAGACTTAGAAAGCAATTATGCAGTAGGCTTTTGGGGAAATCTTTATTTTCAGAGAACAATTTCTTATACAAGTTGACGGGGGGATCCATTACTATTGTCGATCTTGTTTGAGGGAGTGAACCACAAGTGAGAACGGTCTGTACGCTCTCGGTTGTGGTAAACAGGGCAAATGGCATACCGAAAATAGGGAGTTCTGTCATGACCTGCCTTGAAAAGTACTCGTGAAATATGTCGGGATGTTTTTACCCGGAGACAGACAAAACGGCACGGAGAAGAGCTGGAATATTGGCAAGCTCGTCGTACACAAAGTAGGTTGTTCCTACTGGGGACTTCTCATCGTACTTACTCCTGGAGTAGTTTGATGAGGTCCGCCAGCCTGAAATTCTCGCTAGGGTTGTGGCCGACATCGAGACAGAGGAAACTACGGCTCAAGCAATACATGACGGCAAACACCGCACGTACATACCTGGCAGTCTGCAACTGAATTTCCGCTTGGAGCGTACAGTGACTTCTTGTCATCATATTGGAGGAGCAGTTTAGCTTCTTTCGATTAACTCAGTCAGCGTCTTCTCGTTTGAATCTTTGTTTTTATCAGGATTATTTCTCATTTCCGACACCAACTCATCCGCTCTCTTCAGTAGTCCTTCTGCCGTGCTTTCACCGGTGATGCACCCAGCGGCAACCAGTAGCTTATTGCCTGCCTCACTCCTGGTGTCCAACTTGGGAGCCATCAGCGCCAAGTGCGTCTTGCCACTGCCGCTTTCTCCAGTGATGAAGGATTGCAGTGTAGAGCGGGCGGCCGTATTGGAATGACCTCAAATACGTTCCAAGTGTCTTTTCGAGCTTTGCAAGTATCATCTGTGTTATCGTGGGAAATCAAATCTAAATGGACATCCTGCATAAGCGACGGCGGCTCCAAACTGTGCATGCAGTCTACCACCTTCCTTGTTCTTAAAGTACTCGTACAGGTCCTTTTTGGTGTCCTCCTCGTAGACCGCCACAATGAATTCGGCAAGCCAGATTCCTCGTACACGATCGACCTCGCCGAGATGAGCACGTTCATTCAGCTGCACACTATAGAAGTGCGGAGGCACCTGTTACCCTTTGCCGCCTCCAGAGCTTTCGTCTAGAATGTCTCCTTGTTCTCCAGTGCCGGCTTGAAGACACTCAAACTGCGGATTTTTCTTTAAGGAACTCTTTGATTTCCTCATCAGACTCGGGACCTTTGTAGCGAATCTTGACTCGAGCGATCGAGTAAACGATCAGCTCGATCAACTACTGTTTTAGTTTCGGCACCCCCTCCGGAAGCGACGGCAGACGCAGGCGGTGCACTGTTATTATTATTATTATTATTATTATCAGGAATATTAGCAGTGTTATTATTGCCGGAAGAGGTAATTGAACTCTGCGTGCCACTCTCTCCGGGTGTGACGGCCGGGCTCGCTTTCCTTGAGGCGTCGACTGGGACGCGGCCTCCACCACCATCATCCACAGCTGCTTTCTTTTGGACGGGGGAGATGCCGCCCGGAGGCTAGCTTGAGCATCTGAATACTCCACCGCTGCGCGGGCGTTTGTTCGCACCGGCATTATGATTCTTCCTCTTGGGGGGCATTGTGAAGAAAAGTGGAGGCGGGATGATCAATCCAGTACGGCGGAAGTTGACAGCAATCGTTGTGATTTTTGGGAGGAGAAAAATAAAGTTATTCTACAGTTTGAAAAGAAAAATAAAAATAATGAGGGGAAAGAGAGAGAGAGAGAACAAAATAAAATATACAACGAAAAAAATCTGTTAGGGGTAAGCACTAAAAAAAAAGAAATGAAATGAAATAACTAAAGCTGAACTAAATATTAGTTTTAAAGTAACTGATAGTGAAAATGTATAAAACAGAATGCAAGAGGATGAGAGTCGGATGGTTGTGTTGGGCGCGGGAAAGTCAATTAAAACAAGGCCAATAACTGAAAACACTAAATGGCACGATGGTAGTTCAGCCGAAGCACTGAGGAAAAATAGCTACCTGTGTTGAGAAAACAAAGAATGAATGAAGGATGAAAAGTTAAATAATTAGGAGAAAATATAAAAACAATATTCAAAGGGTCGCTTTATGATTTAACACGCAGACCAAATTCAAATTTAACCAAAAGGTAACGGAACAAAAACCAGAACAGAAAATAGATTAATAAATAATTAAATAAAGGTAATCAGGGAAAAACAATTCAACTTACGAAGTGCAAAGCATTTTTGGCACCCTAGCCTCCAACGCTGGCGAAGCGGGGGACGGTGGGTGGGAAAAACTAAAACACCAGACTGCCTGATCGGTCAGTCGTCTTAAACTAATAACTTTAAAAAGGTTTTACGAGGTTTTGAATTACAATGATAATCTGGAAGAATGAAATAAGAGGATGGAAAGAGAGATGAGAGAGAGAATCAACACAGTTATAACATTCCCTTCGCGAAGCTCCAAACAAAAAATGTTAAAAGTGGCATCTTTAAGCTTCTCGACTATATGAAAAAGGCACAGCCAGTTCTTGATGATTGCATCAAAAAAAAGTGGTTTTTGTGAAGTGCCGTCGCGATGTTTCTGTAATTGTCACCGAGAGCCTTTTCACACAAGTCGGTCGCGGGGTCCACCTCTATCGTTAAATCTGTTGGTGTGATTGTTCCCACTTTGAGAGTAGCGTCTTTACTGCCCGTAGTGGCGAACACGAGCAGTTTCTGCTTTCCGTCAGCCGCAGTGTGCAGTGAGGGTGCGTGCACCGCAAGATGTGTCTTACCGCTGCCGCCCTCTCCCACAATAATGATGGGGGCAGGCTGCGAGCGACCGTCCCTGGAATTATTAAGCGCACTTCGAGTTTTTCTCTTGCAGGGATATTCTCTGAGATGTCAGTCCTGAAGAGAGTCAAGGCATCGTGGGACACAAGCGACGGCGACTCCAAACTTACTGAAAGTTGTCGTCGCACTTGTATTTCAAAGTGACCGTAGAGACTGTTCTTGGTGTCCCCGATTCGTCCCTGGACCTCTTGCGGTCGGAAGGTATGGTAATGTGTTATCAACGCCTGGTGGCAGAAGACGTGAGGCTGGGCAAGAGTGGTGATGTTGCGGCGGGAGAAAAAATAAATAAAGAAGTGCCACGACTAAACAATGTGAGACACTCTATAATGAGAGAATTGTGATTGAAAAAATGAATAGTATAAAAAAAAAACAGGCCTGCTGTATCTTGTGAAACAGAGAGGTAAAGCCGAGCTAGCTGTATTCTTCACAAGCTTCATTTCTGCTGTGGTGGTGAGAAGACAAGTTCAACTCGTCGAAACGCTGCGAGAAGAAAAAGAAGAAGAAGATGTGATATACACAGAGATGCATGTTCAATATAATTTACGAGGTGTCCAGCGACCGATGGAATATATATAAATTTAGGTGTAGGCATGAAAAAAAATGCATTTTTGATGGTGATACTTACAGACTATCTGTGTCTTGCACCCTGTAAACAAGCATCCCTGGTGGAGCCAGTGATACTACGGGAGATGCAGGGCCGGTTGCTACGTGACGACGGTAGTGAAACAAATGAGCGGTACATGAGCAGTTTGTCAATAAACAAAGAATTACCAAAATTGTGGGGGAACGTATGGGAATTTATGGTGGTCAAAATAACTGTCGAATGAGTCAAAAAGAAAAATCACACACGTCACCGTCACCCCCGGCACGCCTGCAGCCGCACCCTGGCGTCTTGGAGAATATTCCACACCTGTACTTCATCGTGCTTCAGAATCTGCTTCCACCATATAGAGGATTGCCACGGACCGATCCGTTCAACTGCGCCCGGCACGCGGAATTTCCTCTTCATGGCCTCTTGATCCTTGACACCCTCAAAGACCACGTCCGAGGGAAGCAAGCGGTTGTAACGGATCTTGGTCAAGTTAGCAAATTTTTCATAGTCACTGACGTACAGGTCATCTACCCACGGCATGAACTCGACCAGCTCCTTGCGGCACCCGCGTGGCCACCCCTCGCGCCGCTCCGCCAGCCACACCGAGTGCGTCAGCGCCAGCCCGTGCATCCCCACCATGACGTCAGCGCTGCTGGCGACATAGTACTGCTGCGCGGGGGTGAGGTCCTCCGGGTACACCGTCTCTACGCGATACCCCAGTTCGGCGCGTGTGTAATCGATGATGGTGTCCTCGTTTGCCTGCCGACGGTTGCGACGCTTGAGGAAGACCGCCTTGGGTCGGTAGGAGCCGTCAGCGGCCGTGGCGCTCCCTTGGCCCACCCAGTATTTGTTAGCCCACTTGGGCCAGCGCCCGTCCTCGCCGCCGCCGACCACCTCAGGGAGCGACACCCCTGTCTCCCTCGCAATCCTCCGCGCCTCCACGTCTCTGAACTGCCGCGGCGCCAGCTGGCTCGCTAGCACATAGGCAGAGGAGATGTTGTACCTTTGCCACGATTTGCAGGTTTCCTCAATGACGGCTCCGCAGAAACACAAGGGAGCGTGCACGCCTCCGACCCCCTTGGGTGGTGCATTGCCGCCCCGACGGAATACGTAGTTTGGTGTTGTGTCCTCAAACGGAAGCTCCGTCTCTCCTCCAGCACCGTGCGACAGTATATTGAAGGCAGATCGCGCTAGACTTTCTGCACCGCGTTTCTTCCAGTCCTTGACGTGCCCCTCGGCAAAGACTGTCTGCAGCGGGAGCTGCATCAAGAGACCGTCGCGATAAGGTCTTCCAAAATGTAGAAATGGGGTCAGCGCCTCCATGAGCATGTGCGTCAGATGTGCTGCAATGAAACGGCCAAAGGCGACAAGTGCCAGTGCGGGGACCAGTTTCACCCCGGTATCGCCCTTGCCACTGCTGTTGATAAAAAAAGCGTCGGTGAGTGCGACGACTTCACCTTCATTACCGAGTTTAAGCGCATTCTGCAGCACAGCTAGCATGTCCTTGTGGCGACTGGCCTTCACGTCCAGCAGCACTTGGCCCTCTCCGTACTTCCCCTCGCGGTGGTGAAAACACAGCGGCGCGTCCACGAGGGCATAACCAGGTTTGGCGTGTGAGCGGACAAATCTATCGCTTCCCCAGACGATACTGCCGCTAGGGTCATTGTATAGAGTCGGGGCTAACGCGCTGCATCTCGCACGTAGCTCGGTCACTGAGTGGACGACCGGTGAGTCCAGTGGGAGTGCAGACTCGGTACGAACAGTCGGGGAAGCGCGAAGAATTTACCACATGATCGTTCATCGACAACCCAAGAAGCATTGCCGCAAGCAACAAAAACCATTACAAATACAATCCATCTTTGCGAGCGGTGGCACAAACAGCGGCGGTTGGTGCCATGAGTGGAAACCACGTTTTGTTTCCGCCTTTGCTGCGTGCATGCTTTTACACGCGGGCAGAGGTTCTATGTTGCTCTGTATCGTACACGACAATGTGACTTGTCGATTTTACAGCCGAAAAGAGAAAAGTGGAGAGAGTACGATCGAGACTCCAACAAAAGGGAAAGCTTTTAAAATACCTACCTGTGTTGAGAATACAAAGAATGAATGAATGATGAAAGTTAAATAATTAGGAGAAAATATAAAAACAATATTCAATGCGTCCATATGTGATTTAACACGCAGACGAAATCCAAAACTAACAAAAGGTAACCGAACAAAAAACAGAACAAAAACCTTTCAATTTCGAGTGATTGCGATCGCAGAGGTGAGTGAAGATGGAAAGAAGACGTTGTGGGATCGGTTGGGCGTTGGCGTTGTAGAGGTGATACACAGTAATGAATTCACTTCGGCAACCGCGAGTAGTCTGCAATACCCTCATTATATTATGGCACCATTGCTTTCAAAAACATTTTCGCAATAAAGAGCCCATGAAACATCATCGGTTGTTGTTGGCAGAAAGCGAAGCACTGGGGGATCGGACGACAGATTTACTGTTGATAAATCGTTTGGTATTAAAAAAGAGTAAAAGTGAAAATTGAGATTTGAATTTTTGACGATGAAGGTTTCTATGAAAGGTGGAGAGAACAGTTAACAACGTTCTCATTCACAACGCTCCTAAGACCATCTTGCAAATAACACCTGCGGAACTGGTCAAATTAATTGGAAATAACTCCGAGAGGAAACTAAAATAGCTATGAGTTTTTCTATGGGTATTGTTTCGTTACTTCAATTTTCGTAGTTATAATGTATAAGTCATTTTTCTACAAAATAATGTTGCCCCGCATTGAAAGCCAATGAAAACAGTAATGCTAAACAGAATACACTGCCTGTGTTTCTACACGCTGAAGGATATGTGGGGGCATCAGAAATACCAACGTATTCGCAGTGAGGTCGCCTACTCATCGCTATTCCCCTGTGCAGCACTCCCATTACTAGTGCCGTCATTGAAATAAGTAGCACAGATTGTCTTGGCGAGATCAGCGCCATCACGCCACCCTTTCGGATAATTTTTTCGATGAGTGTCCCACGCCCCCACACTCACGCACCGCGTCAGCCACGTTCGTTGGTGGGCGTGTGGCCCTGGGCGACCTCCTCAGCGCCGTGCTGGAGCAAGCCACACGGAGTGCCTCTAGCGTTGGCTCATGAAGATCCTCACGATCATGTCTTGAGCATCTCGCACAGCCGCGGCACTGCGCCGATGTCAAGTAGGTAGACACGGTGGCGATGCTCTCCGTCGCTGCACATGATTTTCACAGCTGATAGGGCAGCGATGCTCACTTTGTAGAAGCGGTCCATCGAGGCACTCAAGAACAGGGGTGTAGACATCCTGTTGCATGAGCACGTCCCGAAGCGAAGTGTGTTTGCCGGCAAGGGCGGCAACGAAATTGCAGGTGGCCAAGCGTACTTCTTCTTTCTGATGGCGCAGTAGCCCCGGGAGAGGAGCGACGGCACCGGCGTTTGCAAGCTCTTCAGCACGCTCAGCGGTGCCCGCGACTAGATTTCCTGCAATAACCAACGCACGAATCACCACTTTTTCATTGTCTGAGGAAAGCAGGGGTACCAGCACGGGGACAACACCAGCTGCGATGAGGGCGTCCCGGTGCTTCGGAGAGCCTGCGGAGATTGTTTTGAGGCACTCGACACTATCGTCAGAAACCTCCTCGTCGGCGTGAGCAGCCAGTGTCACCAACAGCGGCAGTAGTGCGGACACTGTCTCCGGACGCACTAGTGGTTCCTGGTCAATTGCCTCGAGCAGCGCACCACTCACGAGGCGCGCTGCCTGCGCGCGATGCTCCAGGCGCCCTGCCGGAAATGCTGTCACCGCAGAGAGGGCAACAGGCTTCACGCCGCGAACGCGATAAGAAAGATGAATCAATGCACGTGACAACTTTATCACGGCAGTCCTCCGACGGGCTTTGCAGCAGCTCTACAAGAGTATCCTCAACGCCAAGTCTCCGGCAAGCTCCTCCGCCGCACCAAAATCATCTTCCATATCATCAAAAGCAAGTAGTTCAACTACCTCTACTGCTTCGCGCTGTAGTTTTGGGTATCCGTTCATGCGAAGAGACCGAGCGAGGTGTGGAAACAATGGACACATCAGGTCAGCCATACTCCCGCGGTAATCGTATGCAGCGTGAAGCCATTGACTTGATAGCCTCCGTTATAGCAAGCCGTTCGTTCAACTCCACTTCCGTCAGCACTTCAACACGCTGGCGTGGCTGCACCACCGGCGGCACCTCCTCGCCGTTGTCTGTCCTTTTGGCGGTGTTCTTGTGAGGCTTCCCGCCAGCAGAACCTGTTTGTGACTGTTTTGCGTGGGCCGTCTTCCGCCTTTCTTCGGTACCTTTCTTGACAGGCATTGAGGAGTAGAGAGAACAAGAGAACAGGAGAAAGTGACGAGCGTGTTGTGGTCGCATTAGAGTAATAACAATAAGAAGAAGAAGAAGGAATAACTACTTTCGCAAAAACAAAGAATAAATATAAGATAAAAGAAAATGGAGAGAGGAGGTTACCGCCGGACTGGAGTATTCATAAACAAGGATCTTCGACTATCCGATACCAGCTGAAAGACGTGGCAAAGCGGCAGCGTAGCTCCGAAAGAGGGCTGCGCATCTAGCAACATATGTTTTGCATTGTTTACTTGCAGTGGGGAATAAGTCACTGTTAATAGGTTTAACCCTTTATAATAGTATTTACTACTATTTATCATATATTTGTTTTGCGATGCATCAAACGGTTACTCTATGGTTATCATCTTACCGCTAGTTTTTCCAAAGTATTTCAATATCAGAAAGCTTAGTGCGGATGATATATTTTATGATCATATGATTATCAGAAACATATTCGGCCTTCGTTGTTGTTTGGTTCTACGAGGCTCTTGCTTTTCCCTCATGATGTCTATGTTTAATATATACATGTACATATGTGTATTCATTCACTCAGTTCCTACCACACTGCGTCAAAGCACAGGCAAATATATTCGTTTACTTGTGGTGGTCAACCGTCACTTTCATTTCTGGTTGCAGCACGTGGAAGATGGCAGGGCCGGACCAACCGTGGCACGCGCCGTTATTATGCGTGACAATGATGTTCCTCGCGCTTTCGAGAATAGCCTCCTGTTTTCTTTCATCCGAATACTCACTCACAATGAACACCGGGACGACGATATCACACCTGAGTTTTTCCTTCAGCACTTCTGTTGTGTTGAAGCAAACTTCGGGTTTTGACAACCTTCACCCGATAAAGCGTCTTACACAACTGAATATCCGTCGTCGCCCTCGTCTCTCTTCCTTCCCAGAGTGTCCCGGAACGGCTCAGCGGCCCGGTCTGTGAGGCGACGTTTCCAAGAACAGCGCTTGTGCTGAAGAGCGAAATGGAGCTAGAGCTGTGTGGCGGAATCTGTCGCAGAAACTGGCTGGAGGAACATCTGGTTCGAGAATGGTTCGTCCCAAGTTCGTGCGCGCGGAGCCGCGCGGTCAGCTGCTTGTAGCGCACCCTGCGGGTGCTAATACAACAACATTGTGCAGTGACGGAATGATGTAGGCAAGCGCAGTAGTTTCCAAGAAGAGTAAGTCCTCCGGTGGCGCCACACTGCGGTCCCCTGTTCATGGTCACCGTGGGGCCGGAGAGCACGCCGGTGTCCACGCTTATCAGCAGAGACGCGCCGCGGCTCCGGGGCGACGGCGTCGGAGTGACCCGCTGCGTGGGTAGCGGTGGCACTCCGCGTCGCCGCCGGGAGCGCATTCCTGTGTGAAGGAGGTTCCTGAAGTTCAGCTTTTTCGAGTGAGGCTTTGCAAACACGTTGCGTGTTACCAAGCTGGACAACGTCCCACAGTTGAAAGGGAAATCATTGGTCAAGGCTAGTCAGGCAACTGTAACCACTAAAGAATTGAAACCTAGTATTTTCATAGTTCTAGAAGGAAATGTACTTGGGTAAAATAGTAGGTATCGAAAAAGAGAGGAGAGAGAGAGAGAGAGAGAGGTGACGGTTTGTTAGAAACATTTTAACAACACTAAAGTGACAGAGTAGCAGTGAAAACTAACTGCGGAGAACAACAAGATGAAAAGGCAGAAATGAACAAGTAAAATTCATGCGGCAAAACCGCAATGGAGCAACAGTTGCATCATGCAGGACCGGCACACAAAACCTGTCTGTCAAAGAGACGCATAAAGAAAATATTGACGTGGATTGATATTATCTTTTTTTTCAGTACCATATTACACTTTTCATAAGTGACGGAAATATCATTTTGATAGTGTAATGGCAGGCGCACAGTGAAGCACTTTTCAACTCCTAATATTAGTTTTCTGGAAATTTAGTTGCCGGGAAAGTAAGTTTTGGTTATTTATCCCCAGCAACAACAACAACAACAAATATCGCCAAGAAAGGATGTACAATAATAATAATAATAGTGTACTCATTTTTAAAGGTACTCTAAAATTTGAACAGTGAAAATTAAAATGGTCATAAATGGGGCGTAGGCAACCAACTAACGATAGCCAAACAGCAAAAAGTCTGGTTGGTCTTAACAGAACTATAATACTATGGGAAGTGTGACGAAAACACGGGAAACCGGTCATTGTTTCACCAGAGATCGAAGGCAAAAGAGTGAGAGAAAAAATCAGGAATGAAATACGTAGTTACAACAAAAAAAAAAGGACGGAAGTCCTTCGAACAGAAAGTCGTGTATATAAATAAATATATATATCACTTTTGAAAAAAAAACATGAGGGAATAGTTGTATTGTACAGTGCACATACATTTCTTGGAGAAAAACAGTGTACATTTATACATTTATATATGTAGATATATATATATTTAAAAAAAAAGACGTTTTCCGAGCGATCAGTTGCGGGAAAGTGGTCAAAGGCGTCGAGATGTCATAAATTGTACCAAATACATTTGCTGTTCTCGTCGCAACGACGAAAAACATAGACTCATCATTGTATGTTGTCCTCAGCTAAACTGAACGCGTCTAGTGAGAGTAACGAGCATAATAATTATAAAAGTGCGTGAGATATATGTACATTTGCGCCAATTATAATGGATTTTTTTTTTATTGATGTTGTTATTTTGGGATTTTAATAAATTTGGATTTGGATGTACTGGGTTTTCGTAAAATTGTGTTTTTGTTGTTTGGGCGCTTCTCGACGCTTTTATGTTGTCTCTCAGGCGACTGTTCGATTGGAAGAAGGATTACGACATTCATTCATTGTTTGAAGGGGGGGGGCACGTTTAAAACAGATCTGTAAAGCTGAACAGTTTTTTACATAAAAAAAAATGAACCCGGAGGGGGGAAAAATTACACTCTCAGGAAAGGACAGAATGAAGTAGATTCCTCAGGAGATGCATATACAAAAAGAAATAAAGAAGAACATCTTCGCCAGTCATACATTCACAACATGAGAAGGTTGAGTGGGATGTGATGTCATGGGAGGGTAACACGAGATAGGGACATAACAGGGGGAAAAGAGGGAATCACGGTGAAGGAAGGAATGAAAAAATATGAGTTGCGGTCATACGCTACATCGAGAAATCAAAATAAAAGAAAAAGAAGGGTGCAATGTGTGGGTCACAACAGCGCACTAGAAAGCTGCAATCCAGTCAGATTTCCTCTGTGTGTGTGCACGGTGTGACTACACCGCATTTTTCTTTCAATGAAGTGATATGTTGCAAGAAGAAAAGAGAGGGGGAGCAACGGCTTCCTACCATAAAAAAGTGTTATTTTTGATGTTTGAAATTGGAGAGAGGGAAAGTAGCTTCTGTCAACCCTAATGAACGAAGTAAAGGGTCATTTACAGGTCCTCGACACTGTGGCAACTCACTTCGTTGGGGTCAGCCACCTCCTCACGCTGAGGAAAGGCATCCACGTCGTCGCGGATCTCGTTGCCTTCGTCCATGAAATCGGTGTTGACATCGACAATGTCGGTGCCGGCGTGGCGCGATGCCGCGCGGCGCTGGCGAGCGCGCCGACCCTCCTTCTTCCCGGACGGCTCCTCCTCGTCTGCCGTCTTCACCTCTATCGGTGGCGTCACCTCCGCTGCACGTAGTGGATTGAGCGGGTTGGTGGCAGTAGCCGCGTGGTTGCGCAGGGCTTCCTCGATGGCATCGTGTCTGCTCCTTGGGGGGCTCATCGTCGACGGCCACACGAGTGGTCTGGTCACTCTTCTTCTTCTTGCGGCAGCAGCAGCACAGCACCACAATCAGCACCACGAGAAGAATGACGACGACCACCACCACAATCACAGCGGCGATCACTCCGGCGCTGCTCTTGGAGGCCTTCTTGGCGGTGGGAGGATAGGCGGTAAAGCCGTCGTCACCGCCCTGCTCCGTCGTGCAGACGACAGGGTACGGGCCGTCGGCGGCGGCGACGTTGATCCACCCGCCCGCCTCGGTGCTGTACGCGAGAATCGTGGCGCCGGGAGTCGTCTCGTTGTCAGCCATCTTGGGGTACCCGTCGGCCCACTTGGTGTACGTGCCGTTGATGAGCGTCGCGGCCGGGCTGCTGTCGGTGGCGTAGTTACTGCGTGAAGGCGGGGCCCTCGCCGGTGCCGCTGGACTGCACGAGCCAGCGCCACACACCGCTGAAGGTGGAGCCGATGAAGCCGCCGCCGAGCTGCAGCACGAGAGGCGTCCCCGAGGCCGAGACGCTCGCCTCCAGCGCCGTCTGGATATTGTCATTCCACACGCGCAGCGGGACGCCGCCACTCGCGGCGCACACGGAAAACGGGTCGTTCCAGTCAATGACGGTTTCGTCACCGCCTTCACCACCGTTCCCGTTCCCGCCAGTACCGCCAGTGCCGTTGCCACTGTCGTTGCCGTTCCAGCTCCGCCGTTACCGTTTCCGCCGCCGTTGGTTTCGGTGGTGTGGCGATGACAAAGCCATAGTTGTACGGCACGCAGGCGGCGACGGTGGGAGTGTCGGACATCGGATACTCCTTCCACTGGCCTTCGGAGAGAAGGAAAGAGCCGTACTTGGCGTCAGCGGCGGGCGAGACGCCCCAGTTGGTGTACGTCGCAGTCGTGAGCTTCTTCGTACCCTCCATCGGGTGCACCCATCCCCACTTGCTCTTCGCGTTTTCCCTGTACGCGCCGAGCAGCACCGGTGTGTCGGCGCTGGGCACCATCTTGTCGTCCTTGAGCAGAGACTCGATCACCACCGACTGCACTTCGAGGTCCACGCTGGCGTTGGTCGACCTGCACTGGCGCGCCGCTCTTGGCTGCGCACGCGCTCCACCCCGCCTCGGCGCCGCTGCTGGCGCTGGTCAGGGCACCGCTGCGGCTGCGCAGGGCGCGCCCGGCCGACACAGGCACGAGGAACACGCCGATCTTCTGCAGCTGCCACTGCGTTGCCGTTGGCGTCGGTGCCGCCGGTCTGGCACGCCACCGTGTAGGCGACGCCGGCCGCGCTGGGGGCCACGTTGATCCACCCGCCGATGCTGGGGCTGAAGGCGAGCATGCTCAGTGCAGCGTCCGGCTTGGGGTAGCCACCAGTCGCCCACTGCGTGTAAATGGTGCTGAGAGCGGTGCCGTTGTCCCACGTCATCTTGCCAGTCGCGCCTACGTTCGCGCGCGTCAGCAGAACATCTGTGTAGACATCAATGTCCTC
>JBAMBP010001592.1:0-17745 GCA_037044515.1 Phortica magna
TAATTGCTGCATATATCTCATGCTGCACATCACTAACGGCAGCGGCAACAACAACAACAACAGCAATCAGATTAGCACGGAGCATACAACAACACGCAAACGTAAATTGCGACGCGCACATGATTCCGATAACGATAACGATTGTTGTGATGATATGCTGACCGAAGCATCGGCAAAGCCAACAAGCGCCGATGACCAGCCGACAACAACAACAATGCTAACGCCACCAACTGCACAACGCACACATAAGCGACGCGGCAGCAGCGCACGTCTCGACAAACGTGCCATTGTACAATTGGTCGCCGACGAGCCCGGCAACACTTTGCGCAAAAAGTTTCGCTTCAGTCGCAGCATCGATCATCATCCTCAGCAGCAACAACAACAACAACAGCAGCAGCAGAGCAACAATGAGTCTGGCTTTGTCGATGCCAGCGGCAATAGCACACAGTATTTGTTGAATGCCAGCGATGCTAATGTCACGGCAGCTGCTGTCGCTGCTGCTGCTGCTGCTGCCGCTGCCGCCGCCGCTGCTGGCGTTGCCTCAGTCTCGCACAGCTCGTCCGGTTCGGCGGGCTCATCGCCGCACGGTGTCTCTAGTCCCGAATCGTTGGCTGATGAGCACATGAAGTATGTCTGTCCGATCTGTGATACAGTCTCGGCGACACCTCATGAGTTCACCAATCACATAAGATGCCACAATTATGCCTCCGGCGATACTGAAAATTTCACATGCAAAATATGCTCAAAGGTGAGTTGTTCTTCTAGCCATTACTTTCATTTATTTTACCGTTATAATTGTAATTATTTTATTGTATATTATATTTTATAGAATTTTATTATTTATTTCTTTTTTTTTTATAAATAAATTTTATAAATTTCATTCGTTTTTGTTTTTTAAATGATTTTTTTATTAAATATTTATATATGTTTTATTGAATATTGTATATATTTGAATTTTTGAATTTCATTTTAGTATTTTCATATGTTCTTTTTTACAAAATTTTATTTTAGTATTTTTTGAAATGATTTTTTTATTGAATTAAATTTTTTTAAAATTTTTTTTAGTATTTTCAAATGATTTTTTTTTAATTTTATCTTAGTATTTTTAAATGTTTTTTTTTTTTTAATTTTATTTTAGTATTTTTGAAATGATTTTTTTATTGAATTTGATTTTTTTTTTTAAACTTTATTTCAATATTCTTAAATGATTTTTTATTAATTTTATTTTAGTATTTTTAAAGGATTTGTTTATTAAATATTTATATATATTATATTAAATATATCATATGCATATAATTTTTTTAATTTTATTTTAGTATTTTTAAATGATTTTTTTTTATTACATTATTTTATTTTTTAATTTTATTATTTTTTTATTTATTTTTTTACTTATTTTTTTATTTATTTTTTTATTAATTTTTTTTTCATTAATTAATTATATTATATTTTATTTCACTATTATATTTTACATTATCATACTCTTTTATATAATAATTCTTACTAAAACAATTTATTTTCACACTTGCTTATAAAAAAAAATCTCCTTTTCTCTCTCTTCCCATCGCGCTTCTTCGCATGCTTCTCTAACAGGTGCTCTCATCTGCCTCATCACTTGATCGTCATGTGCTCGTGCACACTGGCGAACGACCGTTTAACTGTAAATATTGTCATCTAACCTTTACGACCAATGGCAATATGCATCGTCATATGCGCACACATAAACAGCATCAACAGAATCATCATCATCAACGTCGTAACTCGAATGAACAAAGAATAATAATAATAATAATATTAACAACAACAACAACAACAACAGCAGCAGAGACAGTAACACTAACAGTAACAACGGCAATGGCGGCGGCAGCAATACAACAACTACAACAACAACAGTAACACACGCTTTAACGCCGCTTCTAAGTGCCAGTGAAGGTGTTAAACAGCAGCTACAACAAACACAACAACAACAGCAACAGCAACACCAGACATCAGCCTCAGCGTCATCAACAAATGGCGTCAAGCAGCGTCGCTTAAATGGTTGTGGCGGCGGGGGTAACGGCAATGGCGGTGGCGTAGAAAGTTACGAAAGTGATGATGGCAGTTGCTCAACAGATTCAACAAGTGCCAACAGTCAAAGCTCAACTAGCAACAACAACAACAATAACAACAATAATAACAACAATAATAATAACAATAATAATAATAGTAATCATCATCACAACGCCAACAACAACAACAATAATAATAACAACAATTTGAAAGCCAACAACAACAACAACAACACCAATAATAATTTGAAGCGCAAAAAGAGTGAACACAGCAATGATGATCTCTTGTTGGATGTTGACAACTCTGCCGCGTCAGTGCACAAGACTGAAGCTGTCACTGGCGGCTGCGGTGCGACATCTGCCGGCAATGATCAGCCGAATGATGAATTTGCGCCGCTGATGAAGCATCGACGCGTGAAGACCACAATTAACAATAATGTAATCGCAAAAACCAACAACAACAACAACGATTGCGAAATCGCTGCTGAAGATGATGAGGCGGCGGCTAATAATGATCTTAATGATGTTGATGATGATGATGTGGAAGACGAAAATGGCGGCATTACTAAAACAACTGTCGACGATGATCATATAAATAATGTTGATGATGATGATGATAATGATGATGATGATGATGATGACGCCGCCATTATCACGAGCACGCCCGATGTGGCAACAGTCGCTGCCGGCGCTGAGAATTCCAGGGATGCCGACTACGGGCCGGCGTACGCTTGTCCGGTTTGTAATGTCGCCGATTTCGATTGCTTGCGTGATCTGGGCATGCACATGGATAATGCACATCCGGAGATACCGGCCAAGTGCCGTGAATGTTCGGTAGTCTTTAGCACACAACGGCAATTGAATATGCATCCGTGCACGCAGAAGATACAGGCTGCTGTGGCGGCAGCGCTGCATGCAAATATGCCAAGGCAGCGGGCGACAGATGGCGCCACTGATAATTATGGCAATGAACATGCTAATAATAATCATAATGATGATGATGACAATGATAACGTACACGATGATGATGATGATGTTGTCGACGATGATGACGTTGACGATGAGGCGGAGGATGATGAGGAGGAGGACGATGATGAGCTGATGCGTGCGCATAACACCAGCGATGCCTTGAGCGAGCAACACATCGCCGACTTGCAGCGTCGCGAGCAATTCCTGCGTCAATTGTATTACAAGAACAAGGCGGCGCAGGCTGCGGGCATGCTGTCGCCCAATGCTGAGAATGATGCGGAGCCGTGCCATGTGGACGGCATGCTGATCAAATATGAGACGAACGATACGAAGCATTCGCATGACTCAAAGGACTTGGCCGATATACAATCGATCTTGAATATGACATCATCGTCGTCCACATCGAATTTCCTCAAGAACTTCGAACAGTCGGTGAACACGCCCTCCAGCAATTACAGCATGGACAAGGACGAGGAGGAGGCGCAGGACACATTCACCTCGGAGTTTCGTAAGATGAAATTACGCGGTGAATTTCCGTGCAAGCTCTGTACGGCCGTGTTTCCGAATTTGCGCGCGCTCAAGGGCCACAATCGCATACATTTGAGCGCGGTCGGACCCTCGGGTCCGTTCCGCTGCAATATGTGTCTGTATACGACCAGCGATAAGGCGGCGCTGGTGCGTCATATGCGCACGCATAACGGTGATCGGCCGTACGAGTGCGCCGTCTGTAACTATGCGTTTACGACGAAGGCGAACTGTGAGCGTCATTTGCGCAATCGGCATGGCAAGACGACGCGCGACGAGGTGAAGCGCGCGATCATCTATCATCCGTCGGAGGATTCGTCGTGCGATGATCCCGGCAAGAAGGTGCATCTGTTTACGGGCGCCTGCGAGTACGATGACGATATGGATATGCTGGGCTTTCAGCAGCATCATCAGCCCAAAGATCGCTCGACGCCCGTGTCGCATTTGAAGGAACTGTTGGCCGATGCCGGCGTGCAAACGCAAACGAAGCCCAAATTGCAAGTGAAGAGCTTGGATCTTTTGCTCGATAAATCGGCGAGCGGCGCTTATGGCAATGAGCAGCAGCATCGTTTGAGCCAAGTGCCGGCCACGGTTGGCGATACGGCGCCCATTGATCTGAGCATGGATGTGCTGGATCTCAGCAAGAAACCGGTCAACGAGAAGCCCGAGAAAGCCACAACGGAAGCCGGCAATGAGGCCGCGGCTGCCGTTGCCGCGGTTGCAGCTGCTGCCGCCGCCGCTGCTGCTGCAACAGCTGAGCCGGATTTGATGACACTGGCGGCAGTCGATCCCAAATTTGATTTTGCCAAATTCGAAAAGAATCAACAATTGCTAATGCAACAACAACAACAACAACAACAACAGCAACAACAGCAACAGCAACAACAATTGCCATTCGTCGATCCGGCACAATATTTACAACAATTATGCCAAACGATCATGTTCCATCCGATGCATCCCTTATTCCTGCAATATCCGCTCTTGAATCGCATGTTCGGCTCGGCCGCTGCTGCTGCCGCCGGCTTGTCCACCGTCTTGCCGCCGCTCGCGCCCACCAGCGCCACGCTGCCGTGCGCCAACAACAACAACAACAACAGCGAGGCCAACAAGCTGCACACGTCGTTGAACGCACCGAATGCCGTGGCCGGCAACAACCATGGCGTGCTCTTGCCACAGATCAGTCCACTGCTCTCGGACAAATCGAACACGCCCTCAATGTCCTCGGCCTCGCCCAGCTCGATTGCACAGCTGCTGCCCAAATCGCTGGCCTCGCCCACCACGCCCGCGACGAATGCCGCGCTCAATATACCACGGCATCCGCACATCAGCTCGAATGCCGTGCTGCCCGGCGGTCCGGTCAAGATGGTCATCAAGAACGGCGTGCTCATGCCCAAGCAGAAGCAGCGTCGCTACCGCACCGAGCGACCCTTCGCCTGCGAGCATTGCTCGGCACGTTTTACGCTGCGCTCGAACATGGAACGCCACGTGAAGCAACAACATCCGCAATTCTATGCCCAGCGGCAGCGCAGCGGCCATCATGTGATGCGCGGTCGCGGCGCCAGCAGCGCGGCGGCCATGAACAGCTTCAATCATCTGCAGGCCTACGCGCAGGCGCAGCAGCAGCACGCTAATGCTGCCGGCGGCGGTGGCGGTCCGACGCCGATCTCTGATCATGTCAAGTATGCCATACTGACGCAGCAGCTAAAGGCGCGCCGCGATACCGATCTGCTGCAGCAGGCGTTGGCGCATGGCTCCAGCAGCATTGCGCAGAATCATTTGCTGCTCGGCGGCGGTGGCGGCGGCGTGCCGGCGGGTCCGGCCGCGACCAATGGCCATCATGCGCATCATCATCACGCACAGCAGCAACACTTTGGCTATGGCAATGCGCACATGCACGAGCTAGCCAACAACAACAACAGCAACATTAACAACAACAATGGCAATGGCATGATTGAAGATGATGAGCCGAAACTGGTCATCGATGAGGATGAGGAAGAGGATGATGATGACATTGAGCAGTGCGATGATGATATTGAGGAGATACACGATGAGCCTGAATCGCTCGATGGCAGTCATCAAGAGCATGAGCACGAGCAACATGTCGAATTGCCGAAATCATTGGAGGCCATCAAGCCAAAGTTGCCACAAGCAGCAACAACCTCGACCTCAACGTCGTCGTCAGCAACAACAGCAACAGTGAAGGCACACGACTCGGCCAAGAAGATGGCTGAGACTATTTTGGAGCAGGCCATCAAAGCCGGCCAGCCAACCGCCAAGCTTAATGCGGAGCACGAAGCCAAGCCGCCGAAATCTTCATCGTCGTCGTCGGTGCCGCAGCCGACGCCAGTTGGCGCTGTGCCCCAATCGCAGCCACAGCCGCCACAACCACAACCACACACCATGAAATCAATGATTGCTCAGGCCGAATCGGTGGGCAAGTTCCTCAAGGAGGTCGCCAGCTCACCGTTCAAAGACGAATCTCAAGATCTTGTGCCCGTTTCGAAGCTGGTCGACAATGCGACCAGCAACAATCAGATGACCTTCAACAACTATTTCCGGCCCAGCGATGTCGCCAATCACATGGAACAGAGCGACGAAGAGGGTCTGGTCGCCTCCGGCAGTGCCAGCGAGAGCAACAATTCCGGCACCGAGGACGTAACCACACCAGCTGAGCCCAAAAAGAAATCGGCCTACAGTCTAGCGCCGAATCGTGTCTCCTGTCCCTACTGCCAACGCATGTTCCCATGGTCAAGCTCGCTGCGTCGCCACATACTCACGCACACCGGCCAAAAGCCCTTCAAGTGCTCACACTGCCCGCTCCTCTTCACCACCAAAAGCAACTGCGATCGCCATCTGTTGCGCAAGCACGGCAACGTCGAGTCCGCCATGTCCGTTTATGTGCCGACCGAGGATGTCACCGAACCGATACCGGTGCCAAAGTCCGTCGAAGAGATCGAACAGCAGCAGCGGCAACGCGAGGAGGAGGAACGCCGCCGCAAGGCCGAGGAGGCGCAAGTCGAACGTGAGCGTCGCGAACAAGAGAAACGCCAACAACAGGAGCAGGAACAGCAGGAGCAGCTGCTCAAGCAGATCGCGGCTGCCGCGCACATGAGCCAATTGAGCGTCGCTGCTGCGGTCGCCGCGGGCAAAGTCGATGCCGCCGCGGCCGCTGCTGCTTCTGCCGCTGCTGCTGCTGCGGCGGCGGCGGCGGCGGCCAGTGATCTGCCGTACAAGTGTCATCTGTGCGAGAGTTCGTTCAGCGATCGTTTCCAGTGTCTCGATCATATACAACAACAACACGAGCAGGAGTTCAAACTGTTGCTGGCCAAGGGCGCCATCGAAACGGAACATGAGCCGCAACCGTTGCATTTGGCCGCCAATGGCAATGGCGATGCCGAGGAGGAGCGTGATGCCACCGCTGCCGCTGCCACTGTCGGCAAATCCGGCAAATATCCAGACTATAGCAATCGTAAGGTGATTTGTGCCTTTTGCATGCGTCGCTTCTGGTCGACCGAAGATTTACGCCGACACATGCGCACACATTCCGGCGATCGGCCATTTCAGTGTGAGATTTGCCTGCGTCGCTTCACGCTCAAGCACAGCATGCTCCGGCACATGAAGAAGCACAACAATCGCCAGTATAATGGCGCCAATGGTCTAGGCGTTGAGCATGCGCCGGGTGGCATCAATTCCGGCTCGGATTTTTCCGATGATGAGCAATTGACCGCTACGCCGACGCCGCCACCACCACCGGTCGCCGCATCATCCTCGGCAACAACAACAACAACAACAGCAACAGCAACAACAAAGCATGCTTCAGCTGTGGGCGCAATGCATCCACCAAAGAGCCAAGCTAATGAATGGCGCACCAATCGTCTGTTGTCCAAGCATGGTGAGCATAAGGAGAACATTGCTGCCGCCAATGATGACCAGCAGCAGCAGCATGCCAACAACAACAACAACAACAATGCTAGCAACAGCAGCGGCCACAGCAACAGCAACAGCGATCTAATTGGCAACCTGCTCGGCATCAGCGATCAGGGCATACTGAACAAGTTGCTGTCCTCGTCGTCGGCCGATGAAGCCGCCAAATTTCTTGGCGTCGAAAAGTAAAGTCACACAAACAACAACAACAAATAACAACAACAACGAAGCGCGCTGTTAATGCGCGTAAAACAAAAACAAAAAATCAAAAGAGAAAAGAAAACAAAAACAAAAAGCTCACAGCGTAAGCTCATACACAGCAACACACATATATATGCATATAGGCTACTCTCGCGCACATTACACACACACACACCCACGCACTCTTTCGCTCTCTCACTCACTACGAAACACTTTCATTCCCTTTTGTCCAGCCATGCGTATTTTTTACTTTACCCATCACTGAGACATGATCAAGCTTTCAAACAATGCATGGCAAATTTTAAGCTGTCGTACATTTACATATATGTTAATAGAAATTTATATATATATATATATATATATATAAATTGCAAACATTATATGTATTTTTTTTTGCGTACTTATTTTAAGTGCAAAGACGGGACTCATACCAAAGTTAAACAAATTTTTTTTTTCATAGAATAAGCAAAAAAGACGATATGCCTGCACTGTAAAAAATATTCGAGTATGAACAAAAAACATTTCGAAATCGGTAGAACCGCAAAAAGAAAACAATTATAAAATATATATATTTAATTGCATGAAAGTTTATTATAAACTTTTCTTTTTTTAAATTAAAACAGAACAAAAAAAAAACAAATCAAAATTATTGCAAAGTAGTCAACTCATGTTACTTTTTTTTAAGATTTTTTTTTTTTTTTTTTTACATATAAATAATATTATTTTAGTGAAACTACTTTAGTGCTCTTAAAGAAACAACGATTGCTATGCTATTTACACACATACATACAAACATATATATATACATAGAAAGGTACTTACTTAAATATAAAATTCAAATACAAAATAAATTAATATTATTATTATTATTATTATACAATATATAAAAATAATAAACGCAAAAGACTTAAATTTAATTAAACAAATATGTAAAATGATATGCCTTCATTTGTTTTTGGTATTTTTTATAGTTATACGAAAAAAAAAAAAAACAAAACAAAAACCAACTGACTTGTGTACATTTGTGAGGCCTTGGAAACCGAAGCGTGGCTTATTGACATATACTTAATTAATTAATAAATTAATTCAATTAAATAAATAAGTAGGCAGACTTAATTTTACAATTTTTACATATATAAATTTTAGCACTTTAATTGCAAATCAATACATTTCGCTTCCCTTTTTTTTTGTTTTTTTTTTTTTGCTATTTTAAAAGAACAACTTAATTATAAATACAATTAATTTTAAGAAAACAAAAAAAAAACTTTAAAACAAAAAAAAAAGTAAAACAAAAATATAGAAATTTGCAACAATGAAACAATTAATTTTAATGTTAATGTATGCGTACAGCAATAACCAAAGCATTTTTTTTTTTTCGATATAAATGTGTGAATTGAAAAATATTTTTAATAATATTAATGAACAAATAAACATATATTTATACATATAAACAGAAAGAAAAAAAAACAACTTAAATTAATGTACTTAATAAATGAATGACAAAACAAACTTTACAAATAAATATATATACATACATATATAAAAAGATGTTCGAGTTGGAATTCAATAAAAACAAAAAATAAATAAATTAAAAAATTTGTGTTTTGATTTGAAAATTTCGTACGTTATTTTGGCTCGTTTCAGCAACAAATGTTTGTTTTGCAATAACTCTCAAGATGGACGGATGCTGTCTCAATACTCAATAAACGTAATCGTCCGTCGACTAATCTCGAAATTAGATTTGCTTCAGGTGTGCGTGGTTTTTTTGCGGCACATGCGGCAGTACAATGTTGCTGCAGTGGACGAAGCTGAGTGAAACTCCTTTTTAAGCGAAACATTTTTTCTCTTAACTTACGATATGCCGAAAATCCGTCATATGTCCCCAGACATTACAAAGTGACATAGACCACAAATGATCGCAAATTTTTTGCGAAAGTAAAAATAAGGAAGTAACGGAAATTTAGGGCTCATCATTTCCGTTAGGTTCCCAGTGCATTTCTCTTAATTTTTGTGTGTTTAATTTTGAAAAAAACACGCAACTCGACCTTGCTCGAATTGTCCTGATCTTGGTTACTGTGCATAAAGCAAACAGAGAGAAACGCAAACGCGAAATGAGTACATTTTCTACTCTATATGACAATTACACTACGATTTTGGCCGCAATGGTAGCTCGTTGCTGGAATATTGAGAAACACTCAGCGGCCAATAAACGCAGCTAATGCGGCTTTTGTCGCACTTAAATGTCAGGACACATGCGCTAAGTCTATACTGACCACATTATATTGCCATATGTGTTGCTTAAATGATTAAAAACTTGAGACAAATACAATTTCAAATCGATTTGCTTGCCAGTTGTAGGAATTCCGTTGATCTGGCAGCGCTCAGCGCCGATCAGCTGGTTTTGTTCTCCAACGTTTTATCTTATCTATTTATTGAAGGCGCGTTAAAGTAAATTTTATAAAATTTTAATAACAGCAATTATGACTTGCTTAATTACGCGCTAATCGTTTTTTTTTCTTTGAGTTTTCTACAATTAAACTTAAACAAAACAAGGAATGTAAAAAAAAAAAGAAATAAGTAGTTTGGGAGAAAAACTACTTATTGTTACAGTACTCTAATTGCACTTTTATATTCGTTCGATTGGACGAGCACCGGCAGCGCTTGAAGCGTTGCAGCTACGCCGCCGATTTGGAGGCGACAATGGCCTCAATCTCAGCGACCTTGGCAGCCTTGGTTGGCGGCGGTTCGATTTCTTCGATGCTGCTGCGCGCAAAGCATTTACGCATTAGATAAATGAGCAGCAGCGGCAACGGTGTCATCAAGGATGTGGCCACCGGCACGGCGCTGGTCATGTCTGCCTGTGGCTGCGGCAATGTAAAGTTGAGCATAAAAATGGCAATGCCCGCATTTTGTATGCCCGTCTCAATGGCAATGGTGATGGCGTCCTTGGGCGACTGGCGACACGCGGTGGCCAACAGCCAGCCGATAAAATAACCGATCCAAGGCAAGGCGCTGCTCGCCATGATTATCTACACAAGTGTTGCTTTAGATTTTTAACACATTGCATATTATATATATAACAACTCACCTTCCATGTGAACAGCCGGAACATGTACGAGTTGACGGTGAACGCAAAAATCATGATTACTACAATCAACATCAGCGATATTGGCTTCAACACTTCGGTCATGCGCTTGGCCATTTTCGGCGCAACACGCTGCAAAGCGATGCCCAAACACAATGGCAGCACCAGCGAGCAGGACATCGTCGCTATGGTCTTGTAGGGTATCGCAAAGTTGCCATCACGAAAGATGAGCGAACCCAAGGTAAATATCCACAATGGCATCATGCCGAAGGCGAACAGATTACTCAATGCCGTCATTGTTATTGACAGATTCAGATTACCATTCAACACGACTGTAAAAATGTTCGATGCGCCGCCGCCCGGCGTGGCGCCCGTAAAGAACAGCCCCAGACGCAGCTCAATCATATCGTGAAAGAGCACATAACCGATTAGAAAGCTTAAAACGGGCATCACAATAAACTGGCCAATGAAACCGATTGCCGGGCCAATCGGTCGCAATAGTATATCCTTGAGCGCGTCCAAGTCCAACGCAGCGCCGAAATTCACATAGAGCAACATCACAAAACAACCGACGGAGATCTTGAAGATCATATCGAGTAAGCCCTCATTACGCAGCACGATTACATCGAGTGTTTCCAGCGCACGTTCCGGCACGTAGTAAGGACGCCGTAACGCCACAAAAATGCGCGTATGTCCCAGAAAAAGCGCCTCGACCGTTACATTACCCGACCAGCTGCCAGTAGCGGCGTCTATATCGCTCGGCCATATTATATGCGCAATCTGCACGATGTCGGCATCCTCGGCGCACACATGAAACTCATAATCCTTTATGCTGTCAGGCACATGACGTATGGTGAGCGTTATATTCTGACGCTCTGTCATCGTCATATTCAGCCGTTCAATTGGCACATATGCCACCGTCCAAGTGGGCGCATTCAATAATGTTTCATTGCCGGCATCGTTGCCATAATCCTGGCCAGCGACGCTGCCAGCCAAGAACAGCAGTAGCAACAATTTTCTATATGCGTTCAAATGCATATTTGTTCATGTCTCGTCAACGTTTATTGTATTAATAATTTGTTGTATGCTTTGCTACGCCTCGTCGGACAACTGAAGTCAACACAACTCAACTCAAGTCGCTAAGCTACTTCAAGTTCTCTTGTCTTTGTTCGGCAACCAACGCCGCCGTCGCTTCGTACGATTCGCTCAACGCCGACACATTTATTAGCCATATTTTCGGTACGATACCAATTGGCTGTCTACCGACTACCGACCGACTCACGCTGCACATGCCAATATTCAATAATCTATCTATAAACGGCGAAGCAATCTTTTCCAATACAATTAATACTCAGAAGAGAGCTGACGACGCTTAACTGCACTCGCGCTTTATTACAATGATATGCCTAAAGTTGACGAAGGTCGCCATGCCTCTAGCAAATGTTTAATATTTTATGATATAATTCTTGTTTGTTTGTTATATTCCAACAATTTTGGTTGTTCATGCTGTGTAAAGATTTTTTCACTATTTATTGCTTCGATTATAAAAGTTGAGCTTTTCAATTAACGTTGTGTATTTTTAATTATCCTCCATAAAATAATTGTAAAACTTTCGATTTCTTATCACTGAAAGAGCTTTCTTATTGTATATATATATATTTGACTTTAATAAACAATTACTCGTAATAGTTTAATAAGTATACCAGAACTTTTAAAAACCTTCAGCAGAGAGAAAAAGTCCACAGAGAAACGAACTTTTTCTGGCATTGTATTAAAACTGCTTTTGTTGACAAAACAGCTTTAACAGATATTTGCTTCATATCATAAATAGTTTGACGCCAATTGATTATGACAGTTGTTTTATACTGAAAATTACAATAGTTTTATTATTATAATCTTAAAACAGTGTTTAGCATTATTGGTTTGTAAATAGATAATCATAATCATGTATATGTTAGTACCAAGTAAGGCTTTTCTCGCTTTTTTTGTATGGCTTATGAGAATTATAATATCATACAATAGTAGTCGGGCAGCCGATGATCCCAAGAAATGGCTTAATAATGGTTAAATAATCGAACAGTTTAAAATATAATATTTTCTACTATTTTTATTTTAAACCACTGAATGTTTGCAAATAAATGTATGAAAATAAATAATGTTTTAAGCTCTATCTATAAGATAATTATCATATTTTATTTATTTATAAAAAAATGTTAACAACTTACTGCTAATGTAAATATACAAAATTTGATAAAAACCATCGATGTAATAACAATATATAATTAAAGTATGATCTGCAAGTAATCTTAAAATATAATCACAAACTCACAATCTAGATTGAAGTATTAGTTTTTAGTATTATAAGTTACATTACACGCAGGAGTAACTACGAAAATCATCGCTAGGGCTGCCCAACTATAGATCTCTATTAGATAATATAATAAAGATCGATCAGATATCTTAAATATCAGAAAGTGTTTGAATCAAACCATGTTTGGATGTATGTTGAAGTCCTATATGGCACATCGTACTATTTTGGGATACTAATGGTCTTCACACATGCCAAAAAGTTCGGCTTTTATTTTTTATTATAGCTTCAGATTTGGTATGTTAAGATTTATCCAATTATTTAAAATGATTTATTAATAAACCGAATTAAAAATGTAATATGAGTCCTTCTCACTATCCACGCTATCCCAACGAGTGAGTATCAATTATATTTATTTATATGGATTTTATGTTTGAGTTCATGGGCACCACAAAGCTCAGACCAGTTTGTAAAAATATGTTATTATAAAGAATCCTGAGTTAATTTATTGTCTGCATTAGAAAATGATTAAGAAAATGATCTATGTTAACTGAAATTCAAAATAAGATCGTTTTCTTGCTCAAACGAGTTGACCCAGGCAATCGATCGTTTCGCATACGGTAAGCGAATTGTTGTAAGCGATAAGGGAACGAACATGTACTTAGATGCTTTGTCAATGATAACGAATGCCGTCAGATACAATTTGAGGCAACTGTCATTATAGTAACTGCGCCATTTGAGATTAGCGCCAGGCGGTAAACAACGGTCTCGATATCGATTGTTAAACTTTTCATGCCAAAAACAAATTTTGAAAACAGAGCAATAACTTAAATGCGCAGATAAGTTAATCTTGGGGAAAAGCACAACTGTCGCAATGAGTAAATGAGTAAATGAACATGCTTTGTTCGTAGTCATTAATTGAAGGTGGCCGGCCGGCTGGCCAGCTGGCAAGCGATGACGACGGCGGCATTTGTCTATTTGTTGAATCACGGCTGCACCTGCCAAACTAAAACTGATTGTGCACAATTGGTGAAGAGCGCATGAAGAGACATTTTCAATAGTTTTAAATTGTTTTGATGGCAAGCAAGCAAATAATAGATTAAAGATTGTACGAACTTAAATTAACTTAATGAAATACTTAAATTAACAATTGGTATTTTCCTCGGCAAGCAGTTGCCGCTCATCGAACGCGTCAAGATCGCGACACACATTCCAGCCGCTGCAGCGGCGCACGGCATACAGGAGCGCGACGAGCAGCAGCGATGTGAGCGCCGATGCGATCGGCACAATGAGTATGAGATCAAGCGCCGGCTGTGGGACGCTGTACTGCAGCAGCACAATGGGCAAACTCATGTTCAGCATGCACGCTTCGATGGCCAGCGTCAGCGCATCGGTGGCGCTGCGTCGGAAGAGGCGCGCATGCAGCAAAGCCAAAATGTAGCCGAGCAAGGGCAAACACAATGAGGCAAGGAACACCTGCGAGTAAGTGAGGAGAGAGAGACTTCTAAGTGCAGTTCGTTTAAAGTGAGTAATTGTGCCGACTTACCCGCCATGTATATTGCGCGAAGGCAAACGCATTCATGCCAACAGTCAAGGCGACCAGACACAAGCTGAGCGCCACCGAAAGCGGCTTGAGCAGCCGGAAGATGAAGCGCGTCGTGCGCGGTATGAAGACGCGCAACAAGACGCCCAACGTCAGTGCGACAATGATGGCCACAGCGGCCAATGCCAGCTGACTGTAGGGCACCACCAGTTCCTGTTCATCGTTGTAGACAACATGCGCGAATAACATTATCCAGAGCGGCATCAGGCCGAGCGCCAGTAGACTGTTTAGCGTTGACGTTGCCACCGACAGATTGATGTTGCCCTTGAGAAACATGGTGGCGATATTCGCCAGACCGCCGCTTGGCGCCAATGCCGTATAGAAGCATGCCAATTGCAACGACTTGTCCGGCGCAAAGAGCAAGTAACCCAAGCCCAGGCCGAGCGCCGGCATCAGCAGATAACGATTGGCCAGACCAATCAATGGACTAATTGGCTTGCAGCATAACGCCAATAGACGCTGCGTATCCAAGACGGTGCCCAGATTGAGAAACATGAGCACAACAACACCGCTGGCGATATACGTGAAGAGTTGCTCATCGATGGCATGTGCGCGCAGTACGGCAATGCTGAGCGTTTGCGGCGCACGTTCGGCTTCGCTTAACAATTGCACGCCATTCGCGTCGGTTGACTCCACCAAATGCAGCGCCACATAGAGCTCCGTGTAGCCATAGCGTTTGCCATGCACGTCGAGCGCGCCCTGCCAGCTGCCATTTGCCGTTATCTCGTCCCTGGCCACGATCAACGACGCTGCCGCTGCGTAGCGTTCATCTGTCGTCTGTGCCGTAAAATAGTAATTTTGTGTGCTTGTCGGCGTCACTGCGACATCGTAGATGGTGAGCGTTAGCGTTGCTGTTTCGTCCGCGTACATGCGCAACTCCGGCGTCGTTATGCCGTAATCCACTTTCCAGTCGCCGGCAATTTCGCCATAGCCCTGCGCCGGCGCCCAAATATTGGCGAGTGTCAGCACGGCTGTTAATAGGCCAGCGACACAACTGCTACGTACAATTGTCTTAATCATTGTGCTAACGGTTTCTGTGCTGTGCCGTTCAGTTATGTTGTCGTCTAACGGCTTTTGTGCTTTTTATCAAGCCACTCGACGTACAACGACGACGCGCAGTTCAAGGCAATCTCTCGAACAGACAATGCAACATATTGCCATCTCATTCATACATTTTGTATAGCGCTTACTATTTTTCATACTGGCCGATTTTCGCTTATCACTTAAATCAATTTGTTTTTATGACTGAATTTATTATTTAGTGATTTATGTGCGTGTGTGTGTGTGTGTGTATTGCAACAAATTCAAAATAGAACATTTTTGCTACTGATTATTTTCGTTTGTTTGTTTTATTCTGATTAACTGTTATTTTACTACTGCGCGCCATACTCGTGCAGCGAAAGCAGCACACGACAAAGCAAACGCAAAGTGCAAGAGAGACAAATAGATGGCAGACATAAGTTGGGCACCTGTTTAAGTACAGCAGTGGCGAAAAACATAGGCTAGCCTAACAAAAACTACCTCACACTTTAATGAAGAACGGTTTTTGTTGACTTATTAATGTTTTCTTCTTTTATTATTACAAAACAGTTTAGTTTCAATATTATTATTATTAGTGTCATCATTTAAATAATCATTTATTTATAATTTAAGCTAACTATAAGGCGGGCGTCTAAATTAAGCGCGCTTAAATCAAAAGAAGAACAAATCGTCGCCGAAAATAAATCAATTATTATAAATAAACATAATCAAGCGAAATAAAAAATTAAATAATAATAAAAAAGAAATTATTGTAAGCAATTATTATCGTCTAGTGTCTTTTTATGCTTAATTTCTTTAAAGTTGCTTAGCAATTAATTTTTTAAATACTTTTTAAAATGACTTCTTTTTGGCCACGAAAATTTAATGTTACTTTGAAAAAATAAAAAAAAAGAACGTAAGCAAAAACTATAAAAATTTGTTCAAAATAAATTCAGAAATAATAAAAAATAAAGAAACCAATATAATTTTTGTTTTCTTTGAGACTTTACTCAACGAATGATAGGTTTCGCATTGACCAATTTCAAGTTTCAAAAGTTGTTAAGTTTTTTTCATGTTACAATAAAATATACTAATAAAGTATACAGTAACCGCTCAAAAATTGTACACTGCCAAAACCATAAAATCTTAAAGATTTTCTTCGTTTGTTTGTGAAATATTTGAAGACTTTGAAAATTGTTGAACTTCAGTTTTATACATAAAATAATAAACAAAAGTTTAACGGAAAAATTAATTTTAATTTGTGAGCGTTGCATGTATAAAAAATATATTTATAATTTAAATTTATTTATCTAACATTTTTGAATTGAATAATTAAAATAAAATGTTTAAAAATTCAACAACATTTGAAACCATTAACCAAAAAATGCATTGTTGAAAATTGTTTTTTAAAAAAATAGTGTGTTTTTAATATACATTGAAAATAAAATTTAGAATTTGAAAACTTATATATAAAAGAACATGAAAGATTTTGATTTTTTTTTAGCTTGTATCGAGTCATTAAAGAATAACGAATAATTTTAAAAGCGAAATACTTTGTTATAAATTAATAATTTGTTTTTTTTTTTTAGAAATACTTAAAGTTTTTGTTTTGAAATCAGAGTCATCGCACATGCGTTGAACATTTTTGCATTTAGTTGTTTTATATGTTTTCTCTTTATATATTTAACAAATGAACACAAATCCTTTTTTTATATATATATATATTGATTGTTATATGATAAAAAAAAAAATAATTTTACTATGCAACACTTTTGCTTTTTTTTAAATGTACGGTTTGGTAGTGAAATAGTGAAACAGAGAGAGATAGAAAGAGAGAGAGAGTGAAAGAGAGAAAGTGCAATAGCAAGTGAAAAAGTGGAAAAGAACACGCAAAGATAAGAAACTAAACTAAACCAAAAGTTATACATGAATAAAAAAAAAAAACAAAAAAAACATTATTTTTAATCGTTTTTTTTTTCTACTTCTTTTTTGACAATCCTTGGTCGTGATATAGTAATCCGAATCGTTCCTGGACGTCGACCCGATTGTCATGGGAACGGCTGAT
>JBAMBP010001596.1:0-45941 GCA_037044515.1 Phortica magna
TCAATATGGCGCAACTGCAATGCCAACTAAGATTTTTTTTAAAGCAACTAATTTGATTATAAATATCATTCACCAAACTCACACGCACTCATATACCGTAAGTAAATAAAATCAACTCAATCAGCTGTTCATGATGCATGACCTCCACCCAGTGAGCCTGCGCTGCCAACTCGTTTGTTTTACTGAATCACAGTACGAGAGAGCACAAAACTGAGAATACACGAAAAAGCACAAAAAATAGAGCCCAAAGAGTGAAGACAAGAGAAGGCAACACCTGTTTTCAAGTGGCAACAACAAAACATATTCGAATACAAAAGCAGTTGATTTGAAATGCTTACCTTAGCATTGTTATGTATGAAGAAAGGCAAAAAACACAAAAATCAAACAACAAATCATGCGCTAAAATTAAAACAAAATGATAAACTGGCTTTTTATCGCTTGTGCTTCTGCTTTTTTTTTTTGTTGCTCTTTAGTGACTCACACAGCGGGCGGTGGCTGTGAATTGCTGGTAAGTCGTACAAAATGAAAAAAAAAACTAAAAAACAGTTATGCACGCAATGAGGAAACCATGTAAGATTTGTGTGGGAAATCCGAGTCAGACTTTGTGGTACTGCTGGTGACAATAAAGAAGAGCACTCAAATGACACAAAAGCTTCAAGAAGAGAGAGAGCGGTAAGAGTGGTAAGATAAGCTGAAGTTGGTTTCATTTTACGTACAAAGCGAGCGGAAGAATAACACTGAGGAAGTTTACAAGTAGGGTAAAAAAAAGAAAAAAAAAAAAAAATACACCAATGCAAAATTAGCATGAGTTCATCAATAAAAATACACATATCTGCAAAATTAATTTTACAACTTAAAGAATACACGAAAATAGCCCAACAAAGTGACAAACAAATACACAAAGCAGCTGCTGTCTATTTTTTCACACATATTCGGACGATGGAGGTCGTCCGCTCTAATGTCGAAAACACAACACCCACGGATGATTTTCATTTCTAGTACATTTTCCAGTCTTTGCAAACGCTTTTCTCGTCATTGCCGTTGTTGTTGCCACCGCCCAGCAATGAGAAATGCATTTGCGCAGACATACATACGAACAAAATGACAATGGAAAAAAGCCGGCTATGTCAGCAAATTTGCAGCAGCATCAACCACCTAGTCCTCCTTTTTTTTCCTAATTTGTTTCTTGCCATTGATATACTTTGGCCATTTTGTTTTGCTTAGTTGTTGCAAACAGTTTTTCGCACCTCTTTCGCACTGCTATTATATGTAATTATGCTTATAACATAAGAAAGTTTGCACTCACCACAAATATATATCAAATGTATTTGCCGATATGATTGATTGCAATTTATTTTTAGCGTAGACAGAGCGTGATAAATAAACAACTATCACTCACAAACACAATTTTATAATAAAGTGGGAACGAAACGAAAAAAATCTAATATTGCTGACGGGCACATTTGAAAACAAACACACCACATATTTTCACAACTCATTCGTCTATGTTGTGAGCGAAAAACTACAACATACACGTATTCGATGCTGAATTTCGCTAATTATCGGTTCATTACCATTTTGAGGAACAGCTATTTTCAATTGTGTTTCTGTTCCATGTTTCGATCATTAAAAATCGTTATTTTTCGTGGTAAAAATACTAAGTAAGTGGATTAATTCAAAAAGGTTCATCAATTGAAATGCTTGGAGTCAATCAGAATTATTATATAATATTGACAATTTAAACCAAAAGAATATATATAATGTATATATTTACATATTTTCCTCCTTTTTGCCATTATTTTTTCCGCCCAAAGTAACTGTAATCACAGTTACCTACCTTAAACAAATGTTTATTCGAGCAGCGCTGGTGTGAATATTACATACTCTTATGTTACTTGGTCTTACCCATCACATAAAACAATGTAGTATATACACTTGATAATTTGGTCTGAACAATAAATTGTTGTAAGTGTAAGCGAGTGTTTTAGAGAGTATTCGACAAAATATTAGCAAATGCGAAATGTGTTCTACAAGTGTATCAGTTTGCAGTCAATTAACAGGGCTGTTAGCCCGATGTTCAGCTCCTTTAGAGCGGCTTTTATTTCTTTCTCGCTTTACTCGTCGCGTCTCTTTCTCGCGACTGTTACCAACAGAAGTTTTGGGTGTTACTAACATGCTGACTTACGCGTCAAAAAAGACGCCACTGCGTCACTGTTGGCCTTAACAGCTCTGCTAGGCCGATGTTCCGGCGCATTTAGAGCAGCGGTTTTCTATAGTATAGACGTCCCCAAAAATCCGAAATTTAATTGCTGAAAACCTTTTTAAAAAAGTTCAGAATTCTGTAAATTCTAATAATTTCTTCTTCTTTAGAAACGGCCTTCAGCTTCATGTTAATGATTAACAGCCTGTTAGCGCCCAAAAAACAGCCCCTTTTTCTATACTTCTTGATCGCTCTACTCGTCGCCTCTCTTTCTTCCTTCTGTTCGCAACAGAGAAAATGACTGTTACAAGCATGTCTCTACATATATATATATAAATATAGCAGAATTAGCAACAAAAAAAAAATATTAGCAATTATTGTCATGTAACTAGTGCAAAATGTGTGGCAGTAAAATAGGACTAAATTGAAAGAATCTAAAGCAGACAGCGGGTAAAATCAACCCTCTAAATAAGATTAAATTATGATAACAAAGTCGATTTACAGGTTATGTTCGCCGGCGGAGGAGCAAGTGGTAGAACAACAACAAAACGATCAACCATTTCTAAAGTGGATCAAATATTTCAACATTCCAATAAGAACTGCAGCATTACGCGTGTGACTCAACATGCTTGAACCACTATACGCCATAGTGTGGCATACGCTGCATTTACTGGCCGCAATGTATGAGCTTTGGTGCCTACTAAAAATAATATTGCACGCGCTGGTCTTGCGGTCATATGACTTCTGTCGAACAAACGCAGCGCGGGAACGGAGCGAAACTGCGATACTTGAAAACTGTGCAAAGCAGCTCAGCAAAGTGCCCATTCATCTCTGTGTGATAGTTGCCCCAGAGAGCAAACAGGTGGATTCTGAGGTGTTTCGACGTTTGTTTACCTACGCGATAAAAATGGGTATTCAAAGCGTAAGCGTTTATGATACGCGGTCTGGGCATAATTCGGGCCACGTCGACTTGCAAAAATTGGTGCCACCTCAAGGCGTGCACAAGGAAGTCAGTGACTGTGGAAAAGAACGCTACGTCATCAATTGGATTTCGGGTAGCAAAAACAAAACAACCTCAAATGGCGTCCATCAAAAACACTCCGTTAAAAATGGTGTAACCAATGGGCACATTACCAGTGAAGGATGCCCTAATGGGCACATAACTAGCGAGCGAAAGGCCGAAGTTCAATTATTAAAAGTGAGTACAAACGATTTGATATTTGGCGGGACGACAGACTCATTAGAGGTTCATGTATTGCTTATCAGCAATCATTTGTGTTGCTTATCAAAATTCGATTCGTTAGAACTAACCATTCATCACTTATCTCTCTACAACTCAGATACATGAAATCAATGCCGGCGACGGCCATGCACTGATCGCGCAAGTGTGCCGTGAACTGCACGGTGCTCGCACAACACCCGCCGTAAAAGCATTACTTGAGGATCGCTTGAAACTGAGCGAACACATAGACAAGACACTGCAACAACATTTGGGCATAACCGAACCTGAATTAGGCATTGTATTTTCACGGCTTACGTGTACTTACGGTGCGCTGCCGTGGCATATACGGTTCACAGAGTTTCACAGGTTGCCCAGTGAACGATATTTTAATGCGTCAGCATTCGCCGAGGTGCTCTACAAATATTCACGATGCGAACAAAGATGGGGGAAATAGTGTATTTTAATATAAGCTAGGGCGATAGTTCTATTTGTTCACATTTTAAAATATGTTACAGTTTAGTTAAAAGTTAGGTGATTTAAGCAAGAATATAAGTCAAGTAACAAGCCAAAATCGCATCTAATTTATTATTTAAATATGCAATTTTTTTTTTGTTTTGGTTCAAGCTACTTGTAACTTGTAAAATATCTAAGAAAATATTAATATATAAGCGGACAGTTGAAAATCCTCGTTAAGATTATTATATTGTTTGTAAATAAGCCAAAACGTTATATTTAGTTCAAATTAAAGCCTTGGTTCACAAATAACTTTAATCCTCATCGCTAGATAAACTTTTGCAGGAATTATGTAAATCCTTACTTGAACTTTCAGCGTATTCAATCAGTTTTTGATCGTATTTATCACTTGTGTGTCGTATGCGGACTCGCTCATAGAAATCGCCCTCAAGGCTCTCACCGTTGGACACAGTTCTTTCAGCCCATAAAAAATATGATTTGTTTGGAATTAAATCAGGCAACTCAGAGGCGAGTTCTCCGTTTGGTTGATCACGTTTTGTTAGTTCATAAGGATGGTTTTCCAACATTTCACCTTTGCCGGCTCTCTTGTCCAAGACATTGATTTGTTCAGTTGCAGAAGTATGCGAAATCTGTACATTCTCAGAACTGGAAGTACTCGAATCGATCGATATTGATTCATCGGATCCCTCAAAAAAAATTGTTTTTCCCTGCATTGTCAGAGTCCGATCAGAAAATCTTTCAGCATATGTGCGTTTTCTTGCGTACCTAATATTAGACATTTCAGAATGAAAAGTTTTATTTTTATAAAGAAAATATAAGAAAAATTAAAATCTTATGCTGAGATATTTCAAGTAAATCTAATGCTTAGATATTTGAATTAATCAAAAATTTTATGGCCATCTTAGACCATTTACACACAGTGGGCTTACAAATTTTTGAATTGATTTATTGGTTCGAGAACTACATATTTCTTAATCAAAGTAGTAAGTGAAAATACAAGTTTTATATGTCATAATATAAATAATTAAGTATTGTTTGAATTGAAGTGAATAGTTGTACATATATAAACTCAGCTTCAAATTAAAGTGCAAAGCTACGATCACGGCCACCTTAATTTGGCTGAGTTTGACGCTTGCTCAATAATGTGACATATTTATCTTTGTCGGCATTTGAAACGTTAGCGGACGGAATGCGCTCCTGCATCGTGAGAAACGTGCTACGTAACTCTTCCAGGGACTGCGCCAGACCGGCCTTTATATTCGCGAATTCTGTTGACATGACTGACAATTTGCCGAGAAGATAGTTCAAATTCGAGTCCATGTCCAACATGCGATTTTTGGTCTGCTCAACTTTTGATGCCAAACTGCTCATAGTAGCAGCAGTGCTATTGATATATCCCTCATGTTCGGTATGCATGAATTTCAGCAATTCATTGCCATTGTACAGTTCGCTGTTCATAACTTCAATACGTCGCCAAACCTGTGCTAACTCGGATTCAAGCATTGCGCTTAGATTTTTTGCGCCCTCAAGCGCCGTATTCAGTACACCCGCGTCAACATTATCGAAACGTGAATTCAACAGCAAACGCAACTCTTCGTCATTCTTTTCAAGCAATTGCGATACTTTCAGCACAATCTGTAACTGAGAATATTCAACCTTACGCTGTGTTTCCATTTCATTGTCGGAGCTGTTGCTTATGATCGCATTAATCTCTTCGAGTAATTTAAATCCTTGGTTTAGTTTGTCGTACGTGTTGTTAACCTGCTTGTAGAAATTTTCAAGCAATTGCGTTGATGAATCCTTTAGCTCGCCAGCAACTTTTTTGAGGCTATTATCAAGATTTGATTCGTTTTGTTGCAGTTGATCTGTGGTTTTAGTAAGGGCTGAAAAGTAATAATTAGACATTGGTTAAACAATTGGAAAAAACAAATGCCAAACTAGAAACTTACCACGTTCCGTTGCGCTTAACGTTTCAATTTTATATGCTGACAGAGCGCTAAGTGTCTCATTAGTTAAGCCATGTATAAATTCTTTGTCCTTTGTGCTCAAGCCTTCATTAGGTTTAGGCGCATTTTTCAGCGCCGCCAAGCCAACACCCAACTTATCGAATTTTTCAAGCACTTTGTTCTCGAATTCGCTGTTATCCACTGGCGCAACAGTAACCGGTGGCGCAATAGTGTAACTGACCAATTTATCCTCGATCTTTGTCAGCTTTTCTGCCGTACTTGGCATGCTTCTAAAGGCCACCTCCGATTGTGCCATCATATCTCTCGAGTTGTCCAATAGTTTGGCAACATTCTGTGACAACATTTGTATTTCGGCCAATAATTGTTCATTGATTTTCTGCTGCTGCGCGACAAACTCGTCAGATACACCTGCACTCGGTGCTGGTGCAGCAATAGCAGGAACACCACCGCTCGGTGGCCGCCTCATGCACTCATCGTTTTCATGCATCCATTTGAACATTAGTTCTAATGTATGACTGAATTTATCTGCTTGGGTATTGTACTTTTCCTCTTGCTAACATATTTAAGATCAATTGAGTTTTTATTTGATTTGAAATATATGTATATATCTTTTAACTTACCGTTATCAACATGGTCTCAATTTGATTGACACGATCATCCAAACGTGCAAAGATGCCATTAAGTGGTTCCAGACCCTTCTGACTCTTTTGCAGTGATATCATTCCCTTTTTCATCATTTCACCTAATGCACGTTCACGATTTTCATGTCGTTCAAGTTTATGGTCCAGTTGGTTATATGAAATGATCAAGGATTGCAGGGTGCTGCGTAAGTCATCGGTTCTGTGAAGTGATGAATGTAAACATCAAATTATCGAGAATTGAACAACAGCAACAACTTCCGTTGCAGTTGCAATGTGCGGCATCGTAACTTTCAAAGTCCAACGACTTCATTGTTTATTCACACTCACGCACATACAAACATACAAATGTCTCAAAGAAGAAAACACAAAATCGCTAAGAACTCTAAACAAAGCCAATCATACACACAAATAAACAAACAAACGTATACACGGAAATGACTTCCACCACCACTACTACCTCGGCTGGGCGTCATTTTTACCCGCACACTTTCCAAACAACTGATGCGCGTTCATTAATCATATCAAAGGCCATCATCTAATTGATAAATGCTTCAGCTACTTTTACGGCACGATGGGGCGCTTGCATTATAAGTAAAAATATTTAGCATAATGGTAGCGCATGCTTTAATTACAAGATCATCATGAAAGGCGCTACAATATAAGACACACAAAGGGCGACAGGCCGACTGCGCTGCGCTGCAGCCACATGGCGGCATGATCGACTTTTAGCCACTCTATTGCACTCAGCATTGAACTCGTTCAGTTGTCAGCTCGCGCGTTCGCTTTATTGTAAGAATGAAGAATGAAATGCATTATGTGTTATTACATCAGGGTCAGAAAAGCAATTTGAAAAATATGCTTAAGGAAGTGTATTGCACATACAAATACAAACAAATCGATAGATATGCAGTAAGTTGTGTGCGGTCCATCTTTCAACAGAGACTGATTGGGCCTTTTAAAGTGCATTCCGCTCTACCAAACACCATCACCACTAACAACAACAACGACAACAACAAACAAGTAAAATAATCCAAAAATAAACGAATACTTCACTTTGAGTGTGATCTTTGGCAGTGTTTCAACTTTAGCCAACCTCATCAGCCCTCAACAACCCACATAGGAAACTATATTGAATTAGTTGGGAGCGGACAACTTTCATGTTCATGCATGGATTTATTTTGCCCGCTGGATTATTTTTAAACATGCTGCTCAAGAGTAGTAAAGGCGGCATGTTGACATGCGAATTATGGTCACCATGTAATGCGCTGACATTTTCAGCACGTTAACGAACGCACTCGTTGTCTGTATGTCTGTCCGTCGGTCTATCTGAGTGTGTGCATGTATAGACATGTTGAGTGATTTATGCATTTGCCGGGTGTTGATCGATGTCTGAAGGCATTAGAAATGTGCAATGTAAAGAAAAGTGTAAAGGTTTCTGTTGCCTAAATACTACATGCGTCACATTGATGCAAACAAGACATTACTATTAAACGCGATGCCTTGGTTATACCGCCTAAAAGTACAATTTAATACGCTTAGTTTTAAATTAATTTAAATCTTTGCAGTAGAAAGCGTAGGCATTGTAATTTTCCAAGTTATTTCAATTGAACTTACTTGTATTGAGCTGGCGTCACTTCAAATAATCCCAAGACAATTAGGGTTAGAAGTAGAATATCAATTTTGTGTCGTCTCGCCATGTTCGTCGTCAAACCACGTCTCCTCGTTTCGCGTTTCTAGCCTTTATGTTTGTGTGCGTGCCGCTGTCGCCAATCGAACCCGACGCAATGTGCGTGCGTTCGACTTCGTCCAAGTGCAACTGCAAAAATGCAATGTATGTAAAAATTAGTATACAAAAAATAAGAGACAAACGTGAGTGTAACTGTAGACGACGGATGCTGCCTATTTTTATGGTCGTTGCTGACGGCGCCGCGTTGCTTCTGCCGCAATCACATTTGCCGATGATTTGATCTTTGCGCACGGTCGCATGGAAACGCACGCGCTTCACTTAATGTATTTCACTTGTTTATGCTGATGGGGCGCGGTGGGTTGGAGGTGTGTACGGGGAATGCGAACTTTGACGATAATCAATTGAAATTGAAAATTGCCGTCATGCATTTAATGAGTGCGAAATTGTTGCAAATTGCTGCAACTTCAAATCGACGATAACAAGCATGGCAACATAAAGATTATGCCTTTGAAAAATGTTAATGCATAATTATGCATCCATATTATTTTAAAAAATGTTCTTTGTGGCGATTTCCGTTGTCAGCTTTGATTATAAACATTTCAACATTTTGCAAGCAATTAACTAATCAAATTTATTTATTTGTTACATTTTTTGTTTGTGTTCCTTAAGCAGAAAATATTTGATTTCTTATTGGAAAATCATTTTAAACAATAAATGACTTAATGCGCATTTTTGCCGACTTCATTTGCATTGTTTATACTTTCCTTGTCTGCATTCATGTTTATTTTGTCATGTTTTTTTTTTTTTGCACGTCAGTAAATATAAATTTGCATTATTTTGACGTCCTCATTTCACATGTTCAAAGGCGTTCCACTTTTCTCTGTGCATTCGTTTCATGAAATCACAGCAAATTTTAATAGGCAAGAAATAAAAGCAAATCGAGACTAAAATGGGTTAATAGTTAGAGACAACTTCACTCAAAATTTTTTATTATAAGCTAATTAAATGCACAAGGAATGATGTGACGAAAGATATAAGAATTTTTACGAATACAATAATTATTCTTACTTTTTCCACTAAATATGAAAATGTATACTTCAATTATGTTTTTTAAATCTGACAAACAGTCTAGTATAGCCGAAGATAAGCATGACATTAATATAATTTGAAATCTAAGCTTGAGTGTTTTTAATCAGCTCGACTTAAACATACGCAAATTTAAAAATTAGCTCATTCTGAGTACATATTTCAAATTATCAGTTTTTGTATAATGTAAACGGTTTGTTTTGTAAAAGTTTTCTAAACAATAATTCAGCGGCTTGAAATGCTAAATCGCTAAACGTGTCCTTATCAGATGCGTCAAGATGTGTTTAATAATTAGGTCATAAGGTTGATGACAAATTGTTTTTCTTAGAAACTTCAACTTAGACAAATTATGAGAATTACTTACTTTGTTTTAAATAATTTAACTTATTTTCGTCTTCACGTAATTAGTTTTTCGATAAGAATAATTCGTAGAAAATCGTCAGTTACTGTTAGATGTACGTACACAGGGACACTTTTATTTCTAACGAATTTGGCGCAGAAGAAGACGCGTCTTTATCGCACGAAGTCAACAGAACGAATAATCTTCTGTCGCAGCCGGAATCCGTAACGAGAACTTGGCGCATATATGTTTTCCCAATAAGAGATGCTTTGCGAGAGAGTGAAAGAGATCGTTGAAGTAAGCTGTGAGAATGAGAATAGAAAAATGAAAAATGCTTTTGCATTAATCACAAAATTTAATACAACACACTTCCAATTTTTAATAAAAAGCTACAGAATTGCATTTATCATTTTTGTTTTTCAAATACTTAACGAAAATAGGAAAACGCATTGAAGTGCAAGTACTGAGGGTGGTTCGAATTCCCCCTAAGTGTGCCGTCGTGCGGGCGTTTGATGTGTGCAGCATCACTTTGCTGGTCTAGCCATATGTTTTGCTTGCCACAAATCATCCTCGCACAGAACATAAGGGCAATTTATTGCTTTATTATGACCGCCGATCGTTAAATTTACATTAATTCTAATGAATTTAATTCGTTGCCGTATGATATTGCACTTTAGTTGAATGAAAGCTTGACAGCGGAAAGTGATTAAGTGGAGTCATAGAAACGCTTTCAGTCGTATTCGTGATTGACAATCTTGTCCTGCATTATTAAGATGATGATTCTTTGTTAGATACTTTATTTGCTACCTACATATATGTATGTAAATTATCTAGCACTTGAGCTTTAAGCTACTTTTGATCCTTTGTTTGTCAAAGTCAATTCAACAAATTTTTAATAATAATTCTGTATATAACAATTCGCTGCATAAAACACATTCAAATTAGAAGCCTTTCGTGCGATTGTCAAATTTGAAATGAAAATTGTAAAAAATCAAAAATGAATTTTTGGCGCGTAAATAGAGTTTCCAAGTACTTGTAATTTGTAGTCGCCTGCAGCACTTAATGCAGTGCTGCCAATTTTCCAGAAGCCAAAATAGCAGTATTCAGACAGACCAGACGCAAAGCTCGATGTTTCAAAACTTCCGCAAATATAATAATTTACACTATGAAATGGGGCAAAAGCACTCATTTAGCTTGGGAACAAAGTTATAATAATAAATATACTGATAATGAAAATGAATTTTGGTAGTACCCCTTCATTTGTCAATTTGTTCAAAAGATTCTAAAATGGCCAATTTGGCAACTCTGTTCTCCCACATGGTCCAAATAAACCGCGAAAAGAACAACAACAACGTGGGACGGTTTCCGATTATGCAAGCGAAAAGTGTATAAAAATAATTGATTTTGAAGTTAATTTGATGTGATTCGTGAAGTTAAGAGTTTAGCGTACATGCTAATGCAAAATGTACCGTTTGTTAAACATAAATTATGCAGCGATGCAAAAGATAAGCAGGCTAGCCACAAGTTCTAGCGGCAGCGGCTCACTGGACCATTATATGATACAGTATCTCAACGCCTAATGCAACGGCAGGTGTATCACCAGTTATTGCAAAGGCATGCAACAGTCAAAAGTACGTATCAACTAAATGAGTTTTATTAATTATAAACTAACAATTGTGCTGAACATAGCGACAACAACAAACACGAAAGCCTTATTGTCTATGACATCACCGAGTACCTGTCTCCATCCCGCCCCAGTAAAGGCTTCTACTACCTCCCGCTCACAGTCGACAACTACAACACAAACAGATGAAATCGAGCCAAAGAAACGCAAACGTAAGCGAAAAGCTTATTTCACTAAATTTGTAGATCTATTGGAAGGTATGTAAATCTCATTTAATTTGTTTTTTCATGGCTAAAAAGTAAATAACTTATACTTTCAGTTACCGAACAAAATGTCAGTGAACGAAAGTCGCGCGTCAAACGATTGAGAGCAAAGAAATTGTCTGAATTTATTCAAAAAACTCAACAGCATATATTGGAAAAGCGTGCCAAGGAAGAGAAAAACGCCAAATCCAAAAAATTGTTTTCGTCAACATTGAAGCAACCTGTGGAATATCAGAAATTAAATTTGGAAGAAGTTGATACCGCGCTACTGGAGTCAGGCTTGTACGATGACAAGCCGATGCTTTTCTTTGGCAAGAATGAATATACGAAACGTGTTGTCACCGACCCCGATGAAGTCAACAATATACTAAAAAGCTTTCAAAATTATCGCGACCTAATCGAAACAATGGAGCCCGAGCATTTGGAGGGTGATGGAACCGATCTAGTTGATTACAAGTAGGTACGAGTAACTACAAAAAATTCCAATAATTATTTATGATTAATTTATTTTAGCTTACATTCGATTAAACATAACGACGTTGAAGAAGTTTTAGATCCTTTGGAATCTATAGAACCGTTCATAACATCACAGGAACCTAAGAGAGTCAGCAACCAAAAAAAGTCTATAAGTTCTGCAATTGTTACAACTAAATCCAAAAAACGGTTAGTAAGACAAAAAAATAAAAAAAAAATTTTTTTAATAATATTCTAATTTCAATGTTTCTTGTCAGGTTTAAGTCGAATATGCACCACAATGAAGAACAAGAACGGCAAGCCAAGCAGCGAGCGTTGCGCATTAATCTAAATACATATCTTAATGTTTGCGTATCGGCGGGTTTACTCAACCGTGGTCTTTCAACAATATACACCTACCGATCACGAGCCAAGAAAAATAATCAACAAAACAGTAGTCTTCTAACGACCGATCTTTATAATATAATGCTTCATGGCTTTGCAGAGAAAGGTTCTTTTGAACGTTTTGAAGACATATTTGCTCTAATAGAAGAAGATGGCTTGAATTTTAATGAGCAAACGTTTGCGGCTATATTTGAGTGCTTAGGTCGTTTAGAAGAGAATGCTGAAACCAACAAGAAGATCAAACAATATATAAAGCAAGCTACTGATATGGTAAGCAAGTTGTTAAAAATATGCCACATACATTTAATTACTGAGTCTTTCGTTAAGGGTTTTACGCTGAATCAAATTATGGATCGATCAAAATTCATAGCTGATCAACGCGATATCGCATTAGATGCCATACAACGAGTGCAGCCGGGGTTTAAACCAATATACACACCACCAGAATTAGGGTATAACAACTCGTTAGTTGATCATTTGAATAAGCACGTATGTTCAGTTGGAGCAGATACGACACTAAATGAAAAAAGTGCAGCGATAATGAATTCAAAGCGAGGCTTTAGTAAACAGCTGCTTGAAGAGAAAGCGCGTGATCAATTAAAAATTGAATTGGATGGCTGTGTTACAATTAAATCAATTGAGAAATCAAAGGGTTTCGCAAATGCAGAGTTCTGTGTAAGTTTATTGATTACCGTTTATATTCTAGTACTTTACAAACTTTGAATATTTCTAGCGCGAAAAAATGAAGGAGTTGGAGCAACAATGGCACACACAAATCACCAGCGCCATTCAACGTGATCTGAATTCCTTGCGTGCTCAGGTGCGCTTCAAGCCGCATGGTTATATGAATTACTACACCTACCTAAAGTCTTTGGACAGCGCAGAATATGCGGATATACTAATTAAAGAGCTTTATAAGCTTGCAGAAGGGTCTGAGACTTTTAGTCCCACAGTTGGTCAACTGTATAGAGAGCTGGGCCAAAAAGTTCAACAGAAATTTCAAATAGAACAGAAGAAACGAAATGGCACGCTGGAGAAAATTGGTGAAATATATAGTTCATACTGTGACATCTGGGCGGAAGGTAAAAGCAGTGATAATACTAGGCAGATGTGGCAACGTTTAGTACACGAACAACGTGAAAGTGGCCCTAGCATGGATCTACTTGAGGTACCGTGGCCACCGAATGTTTTGTCTGGTGTGGGTCGTTTCCTGTACAACATATTGATGCGGGACATCAAAATCGATGCACATATTATGCGTCAGAAATCAAAAACGAAACAACAAAATTTATTACCCGCCTTTTATACGCTCTTTCGAAATCAGGGACGCTTGGTTAAGGAGGAAGTAAAGCCGCATCCAGTGTTATCAAGGTGAGTTTCAGTTTTCTGCAGTTTGCAGCCGTGACTAATTTTCAATTGCTTTAGATTGCTACGTGCCTCGCGTCAGCAAACGCTCACTTTCGACTCGAATTTGGTGCCGATGCTTTGTCCACCGCAGCCATGGAGCACACCACATAATGGCGGTTACCTCTTAAACAAATCTGATTTAATACGTCTGCCACATCAAGCGGTTCAACAATGGGACCGTATTAAAAACTCTAATCCGCAAAATCTTTATCCTGCATTAGATTCACTAAATCAACTTGCGAGCATACCATGGCGAGTCAATACACAACTATTAGATGTCATTATCGAAGTCTTTCAGAATGGCGGTGATGATAAGCTAGATGTGCCTCGACCGCCCAGTGCGTTGCCGCCTCTGCCGAAATTGTCGGATACAAATACCGAAATTTCAACTGCGGATCGCGCAAAACAATTCAGAGAGAAACTTGGTCATCGTCGCAAGCAAGCGGAAATGTACAGCTTATGGTGCGATACACTGTACAGACTGTCGCTGGCAAACCATGTAAGTGCTCAATTTGGCCTAAGAAAAAACAATGTTATATCTTTTTTCGAATTTACAGTACCGAGATAAAGTATTCTGGCTGCCACACAATATGGACTTCCGTGGTCGCGTCTATCCCGTGCCACCACATCTCAATCATTTAGGTTCAGATCTCGCACGCTCTATGCTAATTTTCGAACAAGCACAGCCGTTAGGCGAGGATGGTTTTAGTTGGCTAAAGTTGCACTGCATTAACTTGACTGGACTCAAGAAACGTGATTCGGTCCGTGAACGTCTATTTTACGCAGAGGAGGTAATGCCCGATATACTCGACTCCGCTGATAATCCATTAACTGGGCGCATGTGGTGGGTTAAATCCGATGAACCTTGGCAAACACTAGCCTGCTGTATGGAAATTGCTAATGTTCAACGTTCTGGTAATCCTGCTGAGTATCTTAGTCGTTTTCCCATACATCAGGATGGTTCGTGCAATGGCCTGCAGCATTATGCTGCTTTGGGTCGTGATAAGGCTGGCGCCTGCAGCGTCAATTTAGCACCATCAGTCATACCGCAAGATGTGTATAGCGCTGTTGCAGCACTTGTTGAGAAATCAAGAAAATTGGATGCCGAAAATGGTTTACATGTGGCGGAGGCACTCGATGGATTCGTGCGACGTAAAGTAATCAAACAGACTGTGATGACAACAGTGTACGGCGTAACGCGTTATGGTGCACGTCTTCAAATTGCACGTCAACTGAAGGATATTGACGACTTTCCTAAAGATTGGGTTTGGCCAGCTTCGACTTACTTGACAACAAAGACATTTGAAAGTTTGCGTGAGATGTTCACTTCGACGCGTGAAATCCAAGACTGGTTTACGGAATGTGCACGTCTTATATCAGGTGTCTGCGGACAAAATGTAGAATGGGTAACACCTTTAGGTTTACCCGTGGTCCAGCCTTATAATCGTCAAGAGATGAAGCATAGTGTACGTACAAGCTCTCGAGTCTCAGAAACCATGTCGATGGATATGTACGAACGTCCAAATATACTCAAACAAAAGAACGCCTTCCCGCCAAATTTTATACATTCATTGGACTCTTCGCACATGATGCTGACTTCATTGAATTGTGAGCGGCAAGGACTGACTTTTATATCTGTACACGATTGTTTTTGGACGCATGCTTGCACCGTTCCTGATTTAAACAAAATATGCCGCGAACAATTTGTGGCACTACATTCACAACCAATCCTGGAGGATCTATCAGATTTCATGCGTGGTCTATACAGTTTCAAGGAAAAGTAAGTAAAATTGTGAAACCATCAATAAACAATTTTAAATTTGATTCTCTTTCAGTGATTTTTCAAATGATGGTTCCGTTGAAGACCTATCCAAACGCCAATTAAATCGCGTGCTGACACAGATGCCTCGTAAGGGCGACTTCGATCTGCGAAACGTTCTTGACTCTGTGTACTTTTTCAGCTAGACGATATGAATATGCAACCGACTGAGTAGTTTTAATAACGTCTATTGTATATAATTTAGATCCATAGTGCTTTTTAAGATGCTAGTTTCCATTGGCTATGATAAAATTTAATTTTAATTGTCAAACTGTATTAACTTATTAATTGGCATTAGCGCAAAACACACTTATTATTGTTTAATTTTGTTAATCTTTTCGCTTAATTGGTTGTAAGTTTAAAGAAAGAAACCAAAATCACAATAAATGTGCTGTTTTATACAGTTAAAAAAAAAACGCCTATATGAAATATTCAAAGTTTTAAATGCTGAGCAGTGTTGCACAAACACACACTAAATTGTATTTACTATTGCAATTTGTAACACTATTTCCGCGATCAGCTGTTGTAGTAAAAAATTGTTTTGGTTTTTGTTTTTAATTTTAAACATAATTTATAAAAATAATCAAAGAAATCTCAAACAATGCAACGAAGGGCAACTTGTAATACGTTGGCCAGTATTCGGCGATTAGTAACTTCTCCAAATAAAGACATAACGTCAAGCACCGCTGGATCCACCGGGAATGAAGGCAATTTGAAAATGGCCGGTTGGCAGATTCATAATTACGGCAATTTGGATGAGTTGCAGTGCACCACCAACTTAAAGATTCCACAAATCCGCAGTTCTAATGAGTGTCTGGTACGTGTGAGGGCGACCACAGTCAATCCTATTGATGTGGCCATGTTGGGTGGCTACGGTGCAACGCTACTGAATACTTTGCGTTGCCAAGCAAGCGAAGGCATTGAGTTTCCCCTAACATTAGGACGTGAATTTTGTGGAGAGTTGGTGCAAAAAGGCATGGGCGTGGGTGATAGTAAAGTTGAGTTGGGAGCAAGAGTCTGGGGCGTTGTGCCGGTACACGCGAGTGGTGCTCATGCTGAATATGTGACAGTGCCGGAATCGTGTGTAAGTAAAATAATATTTTCAATAATATCCAAATAATAAAATTGTTGCTTTTGGCTTATAGTTAAGTAAAACCCCTTCAATACTCAACAATGAGGAAGCTGCAAGCGTGCTATATGCAGGACTTACAGCTTGGTCTGGCCTTTACATTACAGGTCGCTTAGGTGGCTTGTGTGGCGCTTTATCAGCGAGTGGTGGCGGGGCACACAAGCGTGTTCTTGTGCTTGGTGGCTCTGGAGCAGTTGGATCATTGGCAATACAAATACTCAAATCGCAAGGCGCACAGGTTTTAGCCACTTGCAGTGAGGATGCTGTAGAGATGGTACAACGTTTGGGCGCCGACCATGTTGTCGACTATGCGAATCCAGTAGAAATGCAAACTTTGTACACATTTGCGCCATATGACATTATTTTAGATTGTGCTGGACAAGGCGCGGATTATGTTGAAAAAAACAAATTAGATTTTCGGCAATTTATAACGTTTTCTTCACCTTTGCTACGTAATATTGATCAGTCTGGCTTTGGTTTGGGCATTATAAAAAACGTCACGAATTTGCTGCAAACAAATGCAAAGTCTTTATCACAACAAGGCGGTCTCGTGAAATGGGGTTTCTTCGCGCCAGCCCCACATGGCATCGAGTTTCTAAAAGGACTGGTAGATCGCAAGAAGGTAAGTTGTCAGCTATAACGGAGCCTCTTTAAACCTTTTAGTAAAATTTTGTATTCTTGTTTAAACAGTTACTGCCACACATCGACAGTTGTTTTGAGTTCGCCGACTTGCCCAAAGCCTTTGAACGTGTACAGAAAGGACATTTACGTGGCAAAGTTGTTGTGACATTGCCAAGCAAAGCTTAGTATTAAAATCGATTTAAAAATGTGTATACTCTTATTAAGTCTGTTCGGTGCTTTATTTCAGTTGTAATATACATAAATTATTCTTATTAAATATAATTTTAAACTTTGTAATAAAAATGTTTTTATGATTCAGCATATTTTCTATTGCTAAAGTCTACCGTTAAAAGAAAAAACGTTTTCAAATTACGTCACTGTGTAAGTTGTGTTTCGTTCTACTTTGACGTCCGAGCGTGAGTTCAATGACATCGTATTTGCATTTGCCAATGGGCATGTGACTTAATTACTGTTGACATTGACGCATCTTAGCTAAGAGTCGAAAGTTTGCTCACCTTTAATTCACCGCTAAATTATTTGCCTCTATCAATCGCAGTTTTAGCTCAGTTCCGTTATCATTTGCGTTAATATTTATTATGTAATCTGTATAGATTAATATATTGTAGGCGAAATTCATTACATCTGTCCTTCATCTTGTTGGTTGTTTGCGTTAATCTGTATTGTGTAATCTGTGTTGATTCAAATATTGTAAGCAAAATTCTTTACATCTATTCTTCAACTGTTAGTTCACGGATTGATAGAGATTGCGATAATGAGGTTATTATAAGCAATGTAAAACAAACAAAATATAACAAAAAATATATATAGCTTAAACGTTATTTGTTGCCACAATACATTTGTCCTTTTTAGATTTCTTTATTAGTATTAAAACAAATTGGTCACTTTAAATCGTTCAATACAATTAGTATTGAACACGTGTTGAAGGTTTTGAAGTGTTATTTTAAATTGTGTAAACAATAACACTTTAATTGATATTTCCTTGTGGACTCATGTGTAATAATAAGAAGTACTACTTCTGGGTATTAAATCACGCCATTTTATTTTTTCACCACTGCTGCTACACGAATACCCCCCACGAAGTTCTTCTAACTTACTTGATTATGTAATAATTCAAACTAAAAAAAATAATAAAAATGTCAGTTTTTGTTGCAATAAAAATTAGGTGCAAAACAAAAACAATTATGCTGATCTTTTGACGATAACCTTGGTCGAGCAACTGATAAGCAAATTTAACGATATCGGACACACTTGTCAACTCAAGTATTAACTTCCGAACATAAAAATGCTAATTTAGAAAGAAACTAAATCAATAAAATCATTTGCGATTATAAAAAAACCCCTTATCTAACATAACATTCTTTGTTGTTCGCCCGTGCCTTAGGCACTTTATAATCAATAGAACGCGCGACTACGGCTATGACAATAAGAAAATTTCCACTGCCCGCACTGCCCGCTTTGACTGATAAGACAACGGCGGGCCCATGAGCGCATGCAATTCAACCAAACAACTTCGGTGCGTTCGATTAGCACTCCTTCGACACGAAACAGCATGATGCTCGTCAGCTGTTTTCTATTATTGTTGTTGTTATTGTTGGTGTTAGTTTGGCTATTGGTTTTGTTATCAAGGTCGCGCGTTTCAAACAACACCAATAATAGCAACAACAGCGATTTACTATCAGCCAAGTATTAGTTTGTTATTGTTTTATTAATAGATTTTGTTACCATGTTCTCAACGACGTGGAATACTTTTTGTTTTGTTTATTTCTTACACTTTTTATCAATTAAAAATTTTTCCAAACAAAGTAATCTGATACAATTTTGTGGTCATTATTATTTGCCTTTGTTTTTAACTTAAATAAGCAAAGTAGGCATTCTTAACTATTGTCAACTTTAAGTTAATTCAGTTTTAGTTTTTCCTATCGTTATAACTAGAATAAAAATAAATATATATTTTTTTAAAAAATGGCGAACAAAGGTAATAAATTTATAGTCGACAAGCATAATTGTTCACTGTTGCCATACGTACTAGACTTATTAAGCCGTCGTCCGAATTTGTGTAAGTTTATTTTAAAAATTGTATTTTTAATATCTTAAAAAGCAAACACTTCATACACTTGCAGCGATCACTGTTGATGATCTTTGTGAAGAGATAAAGGATGCTGTCTTGTACGATCATATCAGCGGTTTTGGCACTGTGCGCAATGCGATCGATTTCGCCTTAGAAGTAGGCTTGAATTTGGGTATTATATCATTGGTCGACGAACGCGTACGTGTGCCGTTTAATTTCCGTATGAGCAACAAAAAATCTAAGACAAGCAAAAACTTACAGCGCGTCAAGTCGAAGGAGCCGAGCGATGCGTTTGAATATGCCGCTGAAGAGCAACAAACGGCCAAAAAATCACGAAAAGTTAGCATGACTTGCTAATTAGACTAAGCTGAATTTTAAATACTATTTATTTTTTTATTGGGTTTTTGTCCTCTTTTTTTAGAGTCAAAAAGTTGTCACAAAGTTGCCAGCGACCGCGCGCCGTACGCAACCAGTTAGACGTCGCTTGGAGCGACAAGTGCGAATGCGACCGGCTGGCAATCGATATGTTAGTGGCAACGGATATAGGAGTCGCAATACCGCTGGTCAGCGTAGGCCCACCGTGAGGGCTGTTCAACGTAAACGAGGTGGCAGCGGCAATAAAAAGACTCAACGAAACGTTCGTCGACGCTAGAGATGGCATGACGATGCGTTAAACGAACCCAAGCTAGCGGACATCAAGCCAACGACAACAACAATGACAACCAAAACAACACCACGATACTAATACAAGTAGAGAACAAAACGGCTGCTGCTGTCTGTGTCGTCGTCAATGCTGTCGCAGTCGCCGTCGTCTGGCGATAAGACAAATGGAAAGCTTTCCAAAAAGAAACAAAACAAAAAAGCCAAAAACAAAAACACGCAGAGACAGCGACACAATAGTCAACACACACGTGCACAAAGTGCTCCTTGTACAGATCGTATTGGTGGCTAGACTTGGGTCGAACATATGTACAGCAACATACACACATATATTTGGTTATATACGCGAACTTTGGTACAGATTTTGTTGTAATATTTTAAGCATGAGCATCAAAAGCAGAAATTGTGTTGTTAAGTTTTGTTATGTCAGCGCCAACTATAATTTTGTTTACATAAAGATTGTTATTGTTATTGTTATTGTTATTATTCTTATCGCACTCAAAATACATATGTAGATCGATCGGAATAACACGCTTTGGTTTTTTTTTTGTAACTTAGCTATGATTTGGGTTTATTTTTTACAATATGCAATTGTGTACGATAGCATGGCGAATTGAAGTAAACTAGGTCAGTAAATGTAAGAATGATTTCAATTAGCGACGAATTTACATAACAATTACATTATTTTTCGTCGTTTGATTTTCACCCGGAAGAGAGGATGCAAATTTTACAGTACTCATGGCTATTGTTGTTATTATATGCGTAACACTTTTTGTGTTTTTTTTTTTCACTTTGCTTTATTTTCTTTTCACAACACCTGTTCTTCAAGTCGGAATAGACATTTAAGCGAACGAGCGAGCGACTCATGCCAATATGCAAATTGGAGGCGAATGTACTCCTTGATTGGAATGTACTGAATTGATTTCCATTGTTTATATATTTCTGTTTTTGTTAATTTACGTTTAACATTGATTTCGGTCTCATTACGTGTACTTAATTAGGTGCGCTTATGCAGTAATTTCCAGTCTTGTGACATGAGCCCCTCCGGTGAGGCACTATCGTGTTGGCCTTTGAGAAATGCATAAAACCATGTGTAAAAGTCTCATATTTGTTCAGTAACTCTTCCGAACGGCAATACTCGAGACAATAACGCAAAGCATTTGAAATTGTTAAGCGATCGTGTGCATTTTGGATACCATAAAGTGTAAAAAAATTGTGTCCTTAAACGAAAATCCTTAAAGAGAAAAACTATAATAAGAATACTAATTTCATAAAGTGAGTGCAAAAATAGATAACAAGGATAACAGTTGTAAACAATGCATAGTGAAATTTCCAAAAGGATATAAAAGATAAAATACAAGGAAATTATTCAATTTGCATATTAAAAAGGACTTTCAAAGGACTAGCAGCTAACGTCAAAAAGTGTACAAATAAAATAAACGAATGTGTACTTTGTTAAAACGCATTAGAATATTCATGAAGAGTGCGGTGAATCAATTGGAAATAACAGCAGTTTATGCTAATAATATGACATATGATTCAATTTCTTTATTTTTCAGTCTATTTCGAATTCTTTGTTGAAATGCGATTGAGTCGTCATTACTAAATGATTACTTTTTATATAATTTTAACCAATAATTTTCAATTTGAGTCATCTATTGAAAGTTTTCAAAATTTAGTATCAACACTTCAACACTTCCAATTTTGGACACATTTATTTTCCAAAAGGCCAAACAAATAAAAAGGCTTCTTAACTATTTGTATTGAAAATTATTGTGCACTTAATTTCATACTACAATTTTATATGTTATGAGGAATAAGAGGGCTCAAACGCATTTAAGAAATGGTACGTGACAATATGCTTATGCTGCCTTTGGGAATGTCACTTATCTGTACCAAAAACACATACTTATGAATACAAAATAAAATTAACCTTGTACTTCAAGTCATTTCGTAATGGTTTATTGACGCCAATTTAAGCGTTAAATCTTGTATTCAATATTTAAGTTGACAACTAGCAACATTGAATTTAATTAAATTTCATTATTGGCACTCAAAACTTTAGGCATGATCTAAGACAAGTGCGTTTAAATAATGTTTGAACACTTAAAATGCGATTATCTTGAGTGGCAAAGACCCAAGAATAGCTAATCTTGAATTGAGACGTGAACTTTTGGCTTTCCTAGCAACGGAAATCAAATGAACAATCTTATAGTCATACGATTAGCGCCTGCACATGCAATTAAATCAAATATATTCCAACAACTACAAACGCACTCACATACATATACACACTCTACATGCATACTCGTAAAGCGCTTTGTTTTTTTTTTTGTTTTTTATTGAAGTACTCATAATATTAAATAGAAATTAAGTAAGAAATGTACGTATACAGACACAAATACTCATCACGTATACGCCATGGTGACGCTAATGTATGCTAAACGAGCAAACGTACTTTACTTAAAAACAATTTGAAAGAATTACATAACAAATAAAATGCATACAAGATTATGCAAATAAAGTAACACAAATTAGAATTTTGAAATAAACGAGCATTTTGGTATGTAAACTACTTTTGGCCTTCAATTGATTGAATATCCATGAAGTTGCTTTGTGCAATGTTGACATTTTAAATACGTAAATAAAAATAATTCTATTATTTTTTTTTTGGAAATCAATGTTTTCCAAAAAAATGGGAAAAAAAAAACTTTTCAAAAGAACATCTATTCAATGACACAATTCCAATTTTGTTAAATGACCTCTGTTTTGAATATCCAAGTTGTAGCCTTGATCCGTTTTCCGTCTGATATCATTTTTAGCGATTTAGTTTAAATCAGGTTTTTTGTACATTCTTTAGATAACCAACACACATTGAACACAGAATGTCAAGTAAAGAGCACGCGAACGATGACATTGTCATATCTGGTATATCCGGTAAGCTCCCGGAAAGCTCAAATATCGAAGAGTTTAAGCAGAACTTACTTAACAACATTGATATGGTCACGAACGATCCGAGACGGTGGGAAGCCGGTAAGAGATAAGAGAGTAAGCATTGCGAATTTTAGGCTGAATCATCTATTCCTAACAGGCATTTATGGCCTACCGGAACGCATGGCCAAAATGAAAGATGAAGACTTAGAGAAATTTGATGACAAATTTTTTGGTGTGCATCAAAAGCAAGCCGAACTGATGGATCCTTGTATGCGCATGCTGCTGGAACTTACGCATGAAGCGATCATAGACGCTGGCCTGAATCCGCACACGTTGCGTGGCACACGCACCGGCGTCTACATTGGTCTGTCGTTTGTCGAGACTGAACACGAAATACCCGCCATGGAACCCAGCCGTATCAACGGCTACAGTTTGACGGGCTGCGCACGCGCCATGTTCGCCAATCGCATCTCATACACCTTTGATTTCAAGGGCCCCAGTTTTGTTGTAGACACCGCCTGCTCCAGTTCGTTGGTGGCGTTGTCACATGCCTATGCAGATATGCGCGCCGGTCGCTGCGATTATGCTATTGTGGCCGGCGTGAATTTGATATTGAAACCGATTTTTGCATTGCAATTCTTACGGCTGGGCATCGTGAGCGACGATGGTGCCTGCAAGACGTTCGATGCCAGTGCGAATGGCTATGCGCGCGCCGATACCTGCGCATTAGTGCTGCTGCAGCGTAGCTCCGGCGCTAAGCGTGTTTATGCAACATTGCTGAATGTGCGGACCAATACAGATGGCTTTAAGGAGCAAGGTGTGACATTTCCGGATGGTCGGATGCAGTTTAAATTATTGGAAGAAACCTATGGCGAGATTAATATGAGTCCGAATGACGTGGTCTATGTAGAGGCGCATGGCAGTGGGACGCCAGTTGGTGATCATCAGGAGGCGAATATGCTATCGGATTTCTTTTGCAGAAATCGTAAAGAGCCGCTGCTAATAGGTTCAGTTAAATCAAATATGGGACACGCAGAGCCGGCTTCGGGCATCAGTGCACTGGCCAAGATGATTATTGCCATGGAGGAGGGTATCATACCAGCGCATCTACATTACCGACAACCCAACCCCGGAGTACAGGGTCTGGTTGACGGCCGCATGAAAGTAACCGATCGCAATACACCCTGGCATGGTGGCATCGTTGGTCTAAACTCGTTCGGTTTTGGCGGCTCTAATGCGCACGTTATCCTCAAATCGAATCCAAAACAGAAGCGTAAGATTGAAAGTGTTGGACCGCCAAAGTTAGTCCTCTGTTCTGGTCGGACGCCAGAGGCCGTACAGACGCTGCTTGAGTATGCGAACGCACACCGTGATGACGACGAACTACTTACGCTTATCAACGATATACACTCACGTCCCATACCGTTGCACGAGTATCGTGGCTATGTTGTGCTCGATCGCGAGGGTGTCTTAAAGCAAGAAGTGCTCGACTACAATGAAGAGAAGCGACCGATTTGGTTTGTCTATGCGGGCATGGGCAGCCAGTGGGCGAGCATGGCGCGGGAACTCATGCAATTGGAGGTATTCAACAAGTCGATTCAGCACTGTGCCGATGTTCTACGAACTGTTGACATAGATCTGATCGATGTGCTGACACGCTCCACCGAAAGCACATTCGATAATATGCTCTACTCGTTCATTTCGATATCGGCTGTCCAAGTGGCGTTGACTGATCTGCTCATCGCACTTGGCATAAAACCGGAGGGTATTATTGGTCATTCGGCTGGTGAGCTGGGTGCCGCTTATATGGATGGCTGCCTGACTGCCGAGCAAACTGTATTAGCAGCATATTGGCGCGGAAAGAGCGTGCTGGAGACACCGAACTTGCCTAAGGGTGTTATGGCCGCAGTGGGCTTGAGCTGGTCGGAAATATGCCAACGCTTGCCCAGTGACTGTTATCCGGTGTGCCACAACAGCGCCGATAATTGCACAGTTTCGGGACCAACCGAGTCCATGGATGCTGTCCTCGCTGAGCTAACCTTAGCCGGCGTATTTGCGCGTGTCGTCGGTTCGGGCGGCTATGCTTTCCACAGTAAATACATTGAAGGTGCCGCACCAATGTTGCGTAAAAATCTGACACGCATTATAACAAAACCGAAGATGCGTTCCGACAAATGGTTGAGCACAAGCATGCCGGAGAAGAGTTGGCAGACGCCAGCCGCCAAGATCGCTTCTGCCGACTACTTTATAAACAATCTAATCTCGCCCGTATTGTTTCATGAGGCGGTGCAGCACATACCCAAGAATGCCATTGTCGTCGAAATAGCACCGCATGGACTGTTCCGTTCAATTTTGCGCACCCTCGGTCCGGATATAAGTTACGTCAGCTTAATGGAACGCAAGCATAAGAACAATGCCGAGTTTCTCTTGAGCAATGTGGGTAAATTTTATGCTGCCGGTGGTCAACCAGAGGTGCTGAACATTATGCCACGTGTGTCATATCCGGTGGCACGCGGCACACCTATGTTGAACTCAGTGATCGGTTGGGATCACTCACAAAAATGGTCATATCCAAAGTACAAGAGCGGCAGGCAGACGGGTCAGACTGTGGTGGAAATTGATCTGACTAAAGATGAGGATGCCTATTTGGCTGGTCATACAATTGATGGGCGCATACTCTTTCCAGCCACCGGTTATATGACATTAGCCTGGATGTCTTTTGCTCAGCAGCAGGGCTTAGACTATCTCAAGACGCCAATCGTCATGGAGGACATTGTCTTTCATCGCGCGACGATCATAAACCGTGGAACTGTGGTCAAGCTTGGTTTCAATTATTTTCAAGGCAATGGCACCTTCGAAATATGCGAGGGCACTAGTCTGGCCGTTTCCGGCAAGATCAAAGTTGCCGAAAATATTGCAAACGAGGAATTGCCGCTGAAGCCGCATACGACAAGTAGCAACAATAGTAAGCCGTTACTCAGCAAAGATGTATACAAGGAGTTGCGTTTACGTGGCTATGATTATGGCGGCATCTTCCAGGGTTTGATCGATTCGGATGCGTTGGCTACATCAGGTCATCTGAAGTGGGTTGATAACTGGGTTAGCTTCATGGACACAATGCTGCAGTTTCTCATACTAGGCAATGACATACGTGAACTCTATGTGCCCACAGGCATTGCTCGTACTGTCATCAATCCTATCAAGCAGCTGGAGGCGCTTCGTCAACTTTCGAATGAGCAACAGCTAGAAGTCGGTCTGCCCGTATATTGGTATAAGACGATATCAGTCATTAAATCGGGTGGCGTGGAAATTCACAAAATGAGGACTTCACAGACACAGCGTCGTCCAGGTGCACACAGTCAACCCACCTTGGAACGTTACACATTTGTCCAGAATATCAACAAGGTCACAACACAAGAGCAATCTGATAAGGCACAACTAGCAGCGCTCACTGTTGCAATGCAAATGGTAATCGAGAATTCCGAAGGCGCTGTCAAACTGAAGGGCATTGAAATCGACAGTGGCCGCAATCCAGAAACATTGGTGGCAAGCAAGTTGTTACAACTTATCGAGTCCGAACCGATACTAATAGGTGATGTGGCCATTGCAACGCCTGACAGAAGTAACTTGGAGTCCGTTTCTGAAAATCTCACGGATTCTGGTGTGCACATACTAACAAAGAATATCACAAAGGAAGTCGTTGGGGAGAATTGTCACTTTTTATATGGTAGCGATCTGCTTGCCACAACAGATATTGAATCCTTAAAAAACAGTATGGCAAGCATTAAGGACAATGGTTTCCTCATACTAGAGGAAAGTCTAACCAGCTTCAATCAAGTCGGTCCTCAGATATTGGCTAAGCTGAGCTTGACAATTGTGCTCGTTCAACCCTACAATAATCAACGAATTCTACTAGTTGTGCGTAGGCCTATTGAACTGGCCGAACGAAAAGCTATTGTCATTCAATTAACAGAAAAAAGTTTCGATTGGCTTGCTGAACTAAAGCTGGCACTTGCCACAGCCAACGAGCGAGAGCAATTCGTCTATGTGGTTTGCCAAGGTGAATCGAATTGCGGCGCGCTTGGCCTTCTTAATTGTCTAAAAACCGAAACTGGTGGAAAAATGGTGCGTCTGGTCCATATTGAGGATGAATCAGCAGAACGGTTTTCGTTTAATGCTTTATTCTATCAAAAACAACTGTCACAAGATTTGGTCGTAAACGTACTTAAGGCTAATGGCACTTGGGGAACGTATCGGCACCTCAAACTGGATGGCCAACAACCCATGCTGCAAGTGGAGCAGGCTTACATAAATACGCTAACAAAGGGTAATGCGCATTGAACAAACTTGATAATTAGTTGTGACTAAACAAAGTATTGATTTCAGGTGATCTCTCCTCGCTGAAATGGATCGAGAGTCCGCGTGAGTCAATCAAAGCAAAAGAAAATCTTGAGTCTTGCACTGTTTACTATGCTCCACTCAATTTCCGCGATATAATGCTTGCCTCCGGTAAACTTGGTGTCGATGCGCTTCCTGGTGATCTGGCACAACAGGACTGTGTGTTAGGGCTCGAATTTGCTGGCCGCGATTCGACCGGAAGTCGCGTCATGGCTATGGTCCCAGCCAAATCTTTGGCTACCAGCTGCTTAGCGAACAAGCTCTTGATGTGGCAAATACCCGATAGTTGGAGCATGGAGCAAGCTTCGACGGTTCCATGCGTCTATGCAACTGTTTACTATGCTTTGGTAGTGCGCGGACAGATGCGGCAGGGCGAGAAGATACTCATACACGCTGGTTCCGGTGGCGTTGGACAGGCTGCCATCTCGGTAGCGCTGCATCATGGGTTGACGGTCTTCACAACCGTTGGCAGCAAAGAAAAACGTGAGTTTCTTAAAAAACGTTTTCCAAAATTGCTGGATCAGCACATTGGCAATTCGCGTGATACTTCTTTCGAGCAATTGATCATGAGCGAAACGAATGGCGAAGGCGTTGATCTTGTGCTCAATTCTCTCGCTGAGGAAAAACTGCAGGCATCTGTTCGTTGTTTGGGTATTAATGGTCGCTTCTTGGAAATCGGCAAGTTTGATTTGAGCAACAACAGTCCCTTGGGTATGTCAGTGTTTTTAAAGAACACTTCATTCCATGGAATACTCTTGGACAGCGTAATGGAGGGCGAAGAGTCAATGCAACGTCATGTTGCTACATTAGTTGCAGAAGGTATAAATAACGGTGCAGTTGTGCCGCTACCCACGACAGTTTACACAGACAAACAAGTGGAACAGGCTTTCCGCTTTATGGCTTCCGGCAAGCATATTGGCAAAGTTGTCATTAAAGTCCGTGACGAGGAGTTGGGCACGCAGAAAATTTTGCCAAAACCACGTCTAATAAGCGCCATTCCACGTGCCTATATGCATCCAGATAAAAGCTATGTACTTGTTGGCGGCCTAGGTGGCTTCGGCTTGGAATTGACTAACTGGTTAGTAACACGTGGCGCACGATTCATTGTGCTCAACACACGCTCCGGTGTCAAGACCGGCTATCAAGCTGCAATGATACGACGCTGGCAGGCGCGTGGCGCCGTCGTGCTTGTTGACAAAAGCGATGCAACAACAGCAAATGGCTGTAAGCAACTCTTATCGAACAGCAACAAATTGGCACCCATTGGTGGCATCTTTAATTTGGCTGCCGTGCTACGTGATGGACTGCTGGAAAATCAGACCGTAGCTGACTTTGCATGCGTTGCCGCGCCTAAAGTGCAGGCCACCACGTATCTCGATCAATATTCACGCACGGAATGCTCACTGCTCGACTATTTCGTATGCTTTTCGAGTCTTTCATGTGGCCGTGGCAATATTGGGCAGTCGAACTATGGCCTGGCCAATTCGGTCATGGAACGCATTTGCGAGCAGCGTCAATTAAATGGCTTTCCAGGCACCGCGATACAATGGGGTGCTGTAGGCGACACTGGTCTAATCATTGAGCATATGGGCAACAATGATACCGTTATTGGCGGCACATTGCCACAGCGCATGTCTTCGTGTCTGGAAACCTTCGATTTGTTCTTGCAGCAACCGCATCCGGTGCTGGCATCGATGGTCGTTGCTGAGAAACGTAAAAGCGATCAATCGAATAAGGTGAGTCTAATTGCGGCCATTGCGAATATCATGGGTCTTCGCGATGTCAAAAACATACAAGACAAGACGACACTCTTCGATCTAGGTATGGACTCTCTGATGAGCACAGAAATCAAACAAACGCTAGAGCGTCACTTTGATTTAGTGCTCTCGGCGCAAGAAATACGTCAGCTAACGTTTGCGGCGCTCAAGCAGATCGATAGCGAAGCCGATGGCAAGAAAGCAAGCCAATCAATCGTTAACGGTGACGCAACCACAGCGGAGCAAACAGCAATCACCAGTCCAGTTTTTGATAAAACACAAGTGCTGTTCACCAATGAAGTATTGCCTAAAGAACTGCTTCTGCGTCTCAAGTCCAAGGCTTCGGCTGACTCAAAAAAGCGGCCAGTTTTCTTTTTGGCGCCAATTGAAGGTTTCACGACAACGCTAGAGCCGTTAGCCGCGCGTCTCGACTGTCCCGTCTATGGCTTGCAGTGCACCGAAAACGTGCCACTTGAGTCGAACGATGCCTGCGCGAACTTCTATTTGGCACACATACGACGTTTGCAAGCCAAAGGACCCTACAACATTGTTGGCTACTCCTTTGGCTGCCTGCTGGCACACGCTATTGGCCTGAACCTGGAGGCGTCCAAAGAACGAGTGAAAATACTAATGCTTGATGGCGCGCCCACTTTGGCCAGTTCTTATGTTCAGACAGCGAAGAAGCAAACCGATGACGTCAACAAACAACAAGCCATGACTTTGGCCTACTTTGGTGCTATGTTGGCGGACATTGACTATCACAGTGTAAGTGCCATACTGACGAAATGTTTGATGATTTAACATTTATTTGTGCATATGTATAATGCAGATGCTGCGGCAGTTGACAGAGCTGCCAACCTGGGAGCGTAAATTGTCACAATTTGCGGACACGCTCGCCACGCGCACCAAACAGTCCAAGGACGTGGTAAGCTTTGCAATTATGCATTAAATGTTGCATTTTCTAATGTATTACATTTTAGTTAAAGAAAGCCGCCGGCATGTTCAGACAGAAACTGTTGCTCTCCGAGACTTACACAAGCGCCAAGAAGCTACAGAGCGATGTCATATTGATTAAATCCGAGGAGAACAGCGCCATCATGTGCGAGGACTACGATCTGCGAAAGGTATGAATATAATAATTTATAATGATGACAACAATATGTATATTTTTGTACACAGGTATGCAGCAAATTGATTGACATAAAAGTGGTTGCCGGCACTCATCGCACAATACTAAAGGAGCAACAACCGTTGCAAACAATTGAAAATGTTTTAAAATCGTTTTTTTAGTAGTGTAAATGTGACATGTCGCTGTTTGTATTTAATTTTGTCTTAGCCAATGTTAGTTAAAGTATTCATTTATATTGTCAATAAATATACAAAAAAAAATATATGTTTAAGAATTTTATGTATCTATCATATATACCGGGCTAATCTCTGCTGCTTTGTTTTGTTGACGCGCGTAAAACCGACACCGACTTTTGTCATTGAGACAGGTCAGTTCGTTTATGCCACGATGCGCTTTTCATCTTTACTTCAAGTGGCAAATCCACGATCAGGCAGTCGTTAATCTGTTGCTGTTCACTACTTCTGTTAGACACGGCGTCGTTTACTCACACAATCACTTTCTGATACGAATTATGCGCGCGTGCCGATCAGGCATGCGAACACGTTGTCATGTATTATATTCAAAATACAAAAACAAAGTAACAAAAAAATCTCAAAGCACGCACTCATGTACAAAGCTAAGTGATTTTAGATCACGCCGCAAACTTGATGCCAATTGATTTGATATGACTTATAGCGCCTACAGACTGATTAGTCAGCAAGTCGAGTCAATCTGCCGGCCAGCCGGCGGGCGATAAGGAAATACCAATTATGAAAATATTCCATGTTAATGTTAACAATACATAAATGTTATGTACATAAAATGCATGCATATCAGCGTGCAAAAGAGCGTGCAAAATTAGAAATTACTGCACAAATTAAAAAGAATAACAAATCGAAGTATAAAATGCTCATTATCTCAAAAAGCAATAGAGAAATTAATTGACAGCCGAGCGTCAATTTTCAGTTCAACGAAAATAGCATGAGTATTACAACGACAACAATGCTATTGAGCAAGAGCAATAACAGCAGCAGCGTTAGCAGAAAAAATTCACAAATACTAACAAAATTTAATCACAAACACAATGTTACTTATCGAACTTGCGATCTGTTCAGGTTCATATGGTGAAAAGTGGTCCGATGTCTACTAAAACACACGTACACATACGGCGGTCGTGGAAAAAGTCAAATAAGAAAAAAAACAATAACGCGTGAACTCAAAAACGACGTTGAAAGCGTGTTGGCGTCGCTTATCAGAATATTGAGAATTAATAAACTAAAATGTTTTAAAAAAATAAAAACAAGCAAATACACAATACATATTCATATTTTTATACCATACACACACACACACGAACTTGTATTATTTAAATGAAATAAGCGTAATCGCTTTTGCACTTTGCTAATTGGTAAACTATTACAAGCTTATCAATTCAGTTTACATCGCGGAAGAGCCACGCCCGTTGCAGATTCTACTGCTCCTTTCAAAAAAACTAGCTCAAAAACTAATGATCCAATTGAGCTCAATTAATTTTTTTAAAAATGAAAATAATTAAGATTGTAAGATGAAGGGATTAAAACATGGATAAGGTAATTTGATTGTATATATTGATTAGATCAAACTTTGCACGACTAATGGAAACATTAAAAACCCGTACTTTGAAAGCATTTTAAGCATTATAATTTCAGGAAATATCGGCACAAAAGTTAAAAAATATGTAAGACGACCGATCCCTCTTAAGAGCATCAAAGAAACATAAAACACATACAAACAAATAAGCAAATACACACCAATCGTCAGTCAGTCCGTGAGAGCGTGTTTTGGGCCAAAGGGCTCTTAAGCACACAACGTTTGGTACTATTGGGCCAATCGTACCAAAAATGGTACTATTTTCAACTGATGCTCTTTTACACGCACACGCAGGGGTCTCTTCTTTATTATTACACTAAGCGCAAAAATGACTCGAATCGAAAATATTTTCTTAATTCTTTATTATTTTTTGCATTGCCGAACGTTTTAACAATTTTTTTTTAATCTGTTAAAATTAAACAAAAAAAATAAATAGACATAATGCTCTTGTGTGGCACGCTCTCACCGCAAGCTCAATTAAACTTTGCGCTCTCACGTAAGCACGCACGCAAACTCTCTCTCTCTCTCTATATATTTCACTATTGTTCTCTGTTTTTGCAATTGTACGTTGCGGCGTGTGCTTTTCCACAGCTTCTTCTTCTTACACATTTCACGATAAGCACGACGATAGTTCGTCTATATAAATGGTAATCACCTGCTAGCAAATACACCTGCCGACGCCGCTCATTTAGTTACGCTCTTGTTTACTTTTTGTATGCCTGCGCCGCCACAGGCAGACGACGTCGGCGCAGTTTGCCAGAGAGAGTATGATCCGCTCAGAGAGGAATGTGTCATGACACGCTGACACGGAATGACACGCAAAAGGAAAATTGATTTGTCGCATGTCGCGATGCGTGCCCTGGCCGATTTTCCCGTTCCTCCAATCCTAGGTAGTTTTCCACCTAGGGGGGTCAATTTTGTCCTCTCTTCCCTTCGCGTCTGCGGCGACACTTTTGCGTCAAAGACGACGCTTTTGGCTCACTTTTCGAGTATAAAAGCAAATGCAAACATCGCCAGTCGTCATTGTTTTTTGGCAGATTCATTCGTAGCAAAAAGTTCTCTCTCTTCAATTCTGCAGCAGTGCATAATTGTTAACGGTTCTTTGCTAATAACCGCTATAATTATTTTACAAAGTGAGTGAAGCAGAAAAATAAGCATTACGCAAAGCGAAAAAAAGTGTACAAAAAGAAAAAAATAAAAGCTCAACGACAAAAAATTTGTATTAATTTTTGGCAAACATTAAAAAAGGATATTTATTGAAATAAAAAAAAATTCAGCGTTTTTTTCACTCATTTGGATTAAAAGTGTTAAAAAATATAATAAAAAAACAATCATTAATAACATAAAAGAACTCTACTAAAATAAAGAACGTTTATCTAAAACAAAAACGTATTTTACATTTTTAAAGGATATAAACGACAAATTTTGCGAAATTTGTTGTACCAAAACGACTGAGACGTAGTTAAGTGTGCTCGTGGCTAAAAATAAAAGCAGAAGGACCTACTGCGAAAAAAAGTCAACGACTACCCTTTACTACACAACTACTACCAATAACAACAACTACAGCAACAGCAACAACTAGGAGCGAACCAAAGCCCAAAAAGGACATCATACAAAAGTCGCCTGATATTAGGTATGTATTCAATGGAATTATATGCAAGAGTGAATGAAATAGAATAAGACGCGGCAAAAAATGAGAGAACGCAAAATTCAATTTGAATTCTGAAATCAAAGTTGGAAGGGAAAAATGAGAATTGATGAAAAAATAAGAAAAGTAGAAAGAAAAAAAAAAATTATGCCAATCAAAATATTATTAACAAAGAAAGCCGAGGCAAGTTATATTAAAACTAATTGAATTGAGAAGAAGAAACAACAAATATGGCAAATTATTTTTAGTGCACTTAAAATTAGTTGTGCTATTGTGCAATCAAATTTATTGTTGTTCTGTAAAGAAAATTACAGAAATCGAGTTTGAAAATTGTCGTTATTATTATATTATTTTTTGTGTTATTTTCTAAAGAATATTTTTATTATAAATTATATTAATGATTTTTCATTTAAATACATTTTAAAAGTCTAAAATTGAATGCAATTTTGCTTTAAATTTTATAAACATTTGTTGCTAGAAGAGGTCCTCTTGAGAAAATTTTGATAGGGTGTCTTTTAAGGCGTCAAGACTCAACATAAGTACATGTATAATAATTTGAACACTTTGACGATTGCATGATTACGCTAATTGACAATTAACTAAGTGTATAACTGCACACATACATACATAAATAAACACATTTATTTATTTAGTTAGTTTCTTATGCTATGACAAACAACGCTAAACAATTGTTGTTGCATTTATCAAAACCGATGGACAGCACGAAATTTTATGGAAATGCTATGGTTTCCAACAATTAATTACGACTAATTAAGATTTGCATTTGTAAGTTTTCACTTATTATACATGCAAATATAGCAAAGCAAAAAAAAAAAATGAAAAGAAAATACTTACAAATCATTATCAGTTAAAGAATTAATTAAAGGAAAATAGAATTATGCAAACGCACTTCCTCTGTACATGTCTTGAATGACATTGAAAGCTTTAACACTGATAAGAACATTTTGTCGACGTTATTCAATTGCTTCCTCAAATAATTTCGCCTTTGCTAATCACTAGAAATGTGCGACAGACGTGTGTACGTACATTCGTTCTTATTGGCTTTGACATTTGGCGTGTGTCGACGTCAACGGCAACGTCGCTCGGCCGTTATCAGGAGCGCCAATACGTTTGTGTTTTTTTATGCGCATTTTATTATCAGAAAATGCAATTAATTGACATTGAACTTGATGGAGGTCTCTTCGGTTGCCGTAATATTATACAATACAGTTAATTTGTGAGGTGCGAACGCATAATTAATGACCAATTAGTCGAAAGCATATGCAAATGCAATTATTCATTTGTGTTTTGTTTTTGCATTTCATTAAATTTTGCTAAGCGTCGTACAAAAAGCAAAGAAGGCAAAGCAAAGCTGTTAATGACACTTAATGCCTTAGAGTGTATATCAAATAATGCGAATATGAAATTCGAATTATTAGTTAAATATTTAATTAAATGGAAAAGTAACGAATACACAAATAAAACAAACCTTAAATTTTCGCGCTAAGCGTTAATAGTTAAAACAATTCAGTAACAGAAGTAACGTTGAACATTTTTCTACAAAATTGTAATCTAAGCCAATACGTGCAACTAACGTTGCATATTCTTAAATAAACAAATACAACTTACATATGTACATATGTAGGTATATTTTTACGCGGTTTCTGTTTACTTATTTGTTTAATGACGCAATTTTAAGAATATCGCCTGATGTTCTACGCTGATTGGAACGCACACGCTTCAAACTTCAAATGTATATGTATGACTAAGTGTATATTTTTGCACTTAAAACCAATAAGTGCGAATTTCCGCGCATATTTATCAAAAAAAAAAGCAAACATATGCGAAAATCTATAAAGTCAGCTTATCACTTGTTGAGCATCTTTAAATGGTCAGATAAAAAAAAGTAATCACTACTATTATTGTTATCATTGCCTTTATTGTTGTGTTGCATTGCTCAGTAGATCATGCTTTATTAAAAGCATTAAAAAAAGCAACAAAATTATGCAAAACAAAAAAAAAACAGTTGCACTTTCAATATGTGCTCGTTGCTACGTTACTGAAACAACAACAAATTGCGTTTAGTTGCGTTGCTCTGAGGAAAAAAAAAACTTTAAGTTACTTGAAAACGAAATCACGCCACCTTATCTCGCTCGCACGGCATAAGAGGCGTTGTATACGTTGGAAATGCGAGAGCAAATCAGCCACAAAGAGCGAGAGAAAAAGAGAATGTGAGTGAGCGCCATACGTCGCCAGCTGTACCCGTTAATCAATCGCGTGTTTCTTGGTCTGACGTTGTGAATTTGTATGTATGTGTGTACATATGTGTAGGTGTATTCAACGCTTTCCAAAAAGCCGGCGTGCAAATTCTTTAATTTCTGTTTTTTTTTTGATAAACAATAGACATGTTAGCATGTTTAGATGACACGTTGGCGGGTGTACGGAAACAGGCGATTCTACTGATGACAAATTTGAATGTCGCGTCAAAAGAACATATGGAAAAATGTTTGGTGACTTGTATTTAAAATGCGCGGAAGCTAAACTTATAAACAAAAAATATTTAAACATACATATGTATGTATGTATAAGATACATGAGTAGCATTCTCTGAATGAGTGATACGAAAACAGTGGCGGACTTTGGGTCAGTAAGGTGTTAGAGATTATAAATTATCTCTGTGTACATTTAACCTTTTTATTGTGTGGTTATTATACTAAATAATCAACACTTTATACCCAAGTCAATATGTTTAAACGCTACTATATTTAAAACTAGTTTTTAGTTGATAGACAGCTGAGCAGCTTTCTTTAAAAATTATAGTATTTACCCCCCATTCACTCTTGCTTCGTATGTTTCCAAATACGGCATCGTGTGAAAATACATACATACACATAAGTATATGTATGTCTGATTCAGCTTGCCTGCTTTTAAGATATCGTACGATTTTTCTGCCGAATGAGAATGCTTTTGCTTTGTTTTGCCTCTCTTCTTTTCTGTGAAGAAGTTGTTTGAAATAGAAAAAACATAAAAAAACCGCCCGGCGTCTTTTAAGTTGAAAAGCATGAGAGAAAGAAACATAAAAAAAAGTGGTTGGAAACATAACAAAACGGACAAAATTATTGTGCGCTAAGGTGTATGTGTACGAGTGTAACAACTGCTGTAGTACACGTGCACTTGACAAAGGTCAGCACCCTCTCACTCAAACATCAGGCCATCCACTCAAGCTTGAACCTACCCAAACATATACCACAACAAATACTTCAGCCCAGAAATCAGGTGATTTTGTTGTGGTACAACAAAACATTCATGCGAAAGGCTTGGTAGTGAGAAAAGAGTATACTATGAAACATAAAAGAGTGAAAAGCATAAAGTTGCAATGAGATTTAATGCGCAAGCTTATTGGCAATGCCGGTCGTAGGAAAAACTATGTTTATTTGGGGTGACCAATTTGTTTGTTGCAAAACTTGTTTACCGTTATTGTAGATTTTTGTTGTTAAATCGTATGTTTTCTTCTTTTGATTGCAGTTCGAAACTGTTGAAAGGCGTGGATAAAATACAACAACAAACTGTTGCATCCAACCAAAACCATAACAATAACCATCATACCGACAACGGCAATCATACCGCAAATAATAGCAAAAGTGCACGCGCCAAAAATCGTCGCCGAAAACGTCGTAACAAACAGCAACAAAATTCCAACAACGTTCCGGATCAGAATCAGATAGTAGTAGCTAATACTAACAATATGCCAGCCCGTTCTGTTGAATCAGTAATCACCGACAATTCGCGTAGTGCCCAATCGGACCAAAACGGGCACTTCAACGATGATGTCGCAATCACTGGTTTCTCTGGCAAGCTACCCGAAAGTTCTTCGATTGACGAATTCAAGCGTAATCTTTTCGATGGCGTTGACATGGTAAACGATGATCCCCGCCGTTGGGCGCGTGGTAAGTACAAATACACCGAAAAGCGTGTGGAACAATCAGTAATTTATGTTTTTAACGATTTTAGGTCTGTATGGACTGCCCGAAAGAATGGGTAAGATCAAGGAAACCGATTTGGAAAGTTTTGATCAGCAATTCTTCGGCGTGCATCAAAAGCAAGCTGAATGCATGGATCCCTTGATGCGTATGTTGCTTGAATTGACTCACGAAGCTCTTATTGATGCTGGTCTTAATCCCGTCGATATGCGTGGCTCGCGTACCGGTGTCTACATGGGTGTTTCCAACTCGGAAACGGAACAACATTGGACTATTGATCCGGATCGTGTTAACGGCTATGGCTTGACTGGTTGCGCACGTGCTATGTTTGCCAATCGCATCTCGTACACCTTTGATTTTAAGGGACCCAGTTACTCTGTGGACACGGCATGCTCCAGTTCCTTGTATGCCCTCGAGCAGGCGTTTTCCGACATGCGTGATGGCAAGTGTGACTCTGCTATCGTTGCTGGTGCTGGTCTTATCCAGAAGCCGACTATGTCGCTGCAATTCAAGCGCCTAAACATGTTGTCGCCCGATGGCAGTTGCAAGGCTTTTGACGAGTCTGGCAATGGTTATGTGCGTTCGGATGGTTGTGTCGTATTGCTTTTGCAACGCGCGTCAGTCGCCAAGCGTGTCTACGCTACTATTCTCAATGTACGCACCAATACTGACGGTTTTAAGGAACAAGGCATTACCTATCCAGATGGTCGTATGCAAAACCGCTTGATTCGTGAAACTTATGAGGAGATCGGCTTGAATCCCAACGATGTTACATATGTTGAAGCGCACGGCACCGGTACTAAGGTCGGTGATCCACAGGAAGTCAACTCAATAACCGATTTCTTCTGCAAGGATCGTAAGACGCCACTACTGATTGGTTCGGTTAAATCGAATATGGGTCATTCGGAACCTGCATCTGGTGTTTGCTCGGTTGCCAAGATCTTGATTGCCATGGAGCAAGGTATGATTCCGGCCAATTTGCACTTCAAGAAGGCTAACCCCGACTTACAAGGCATTGTTGATGGCCGTTTGAAGGTGGTAGATAAACATACACCCTGGAATGGTGGTATAATCGGTCTGAACTCATTCGGTTTTGGTGGCGCCAATGCTCACGTCATCTTGAAATCAAATCCCAAACCAAAGGCAATTGCTCAACGCGATGGCCCAACCAAGGTAGTTGTTGCTTCGGGCCGTACATTCGAAGCCGTCCAAACTCTATTGGAATCTGCAACCGAACATGCCAACGATGATGAGTATTTGCAACTGATCAATGACATACACTCGAAGGCGATTCCATTGCACTACTACCGTGGCTACAATGTCCTTGGCAGCAAGGGCTCCGTGCAACGCGAGGTCATTGAGGCAAGCGATGAAAAGCGTCCAATTTGGTACATTTACTCTGGCATGGGCAGCCAGTGGGCTAGCATGGCTAAGGATTTGATGCAGTTGGATGTTTTTAAAGCAACTATTCAACGTTGTGCTGATGTCTTGCGCCCAGAAGGTGTTGACCTAATTGATGTACTCACTCGTTCTACCGACAAGAGCTTCGAGAATATTTTGAACTCGTTCATCTCGATTGCCGCCATGCAAGTCGCACTCACAGATTTGTTGGCTTCACTGAACATTCAGCCTGATGGCATTGTTGGCCATTCGGTTGGTGAATTGGGATGTGCTTATGCTGATGGTTGCTTTACACCGGAGCAGACGGTTTTGGCCGCATACTGGCGTGGCAAGAGTATTTTGGATACCCAGTTGGCAAAGGGTAAGATGGCCGCTGTTGGTCTGGCTTGGGAGGAGGCTCACAAGCGAGTGCCCAGTGATTGTTTCCCAGTGTGCCACAACAGTGTTGACAACTGCACAATCTCCGGACCTGAAGATTCGATTGAAGCACTCGTTGCCAAGCTCAACGCCGAAGGTGTCTTCGCCAAAGCGGTTAACTCAAGCGGCTATGCTTTCCACAGCAAATACATCGCCGATGCCGGTCCAAAATTGCGCAAGAGCTTGGAGAAAATCATTCCCAATGCCAAGAACCGTACATCCCGTTGGTTAAGTACAAGCATTCCAGAATCTGCTTGGGGCACACCCATTGCCAAGCAATCGTCAGCTAGTTACCACGTCAACAACTTGCTGTCGCCTGTGCTATTCCACGAAGCTCTGCAACACATTCCAAAGAACGCCATTTCAATTGAAATCGCACCACATGGTCTGCTTCAGGCTATTTTGAAGCGCGCTCTGGGCCCTGATGCCACCAACCTCAGTCTGGTGAAGCGTGGCCACGAAAACAACGTGGAATTCTTCCTCAGCAATGTGGGAAAACTCTATGCTGCCGGTGCTCAGCCACAGGTTTTGAATTTGGTACGTCCCATTAGCTATCCAGTTGGACGCGGTACACCTATGTTAAACTCTAAGATTGAGTGGGATCACGCACAGAAATGGCTGGTTGCCAAATTCGGCAATGAGACTTCATCCGGCGAAACTGTCATTGAAATTGACTTGTCTAAAGAGGAAGACGCTTACCTAATAGGCCATACTATCGATGGTCGTATCCTGTTCCCAGCCACTGGCTATATGACTCTGGCATGGATGACGTACGCCAAAATGCAAGGAGGCGAGTTCCACAAAACACCTGTTGTCATGGAGAACATTGTATTCCATCGTGCCACCATTCTGAACAAGAATGCGGTTGTCAAGTTCGGCATTAACTTCTTCGACGGTACTGGCAACTTTGAGATTTGCGAGGGTGGCAGCTTGGCTGTTTCAGGCAAAATCGGCATACCCGAGAACATTGACAATGAGGAGCTACCTTTGGAGCCACTCGCCGCTAGCACTGTAACTAAGCAATTGGCTACCAATGATGCGTACAAAGAGTTGCGTCTACGCGGCTATGACTACGGCGGTATTTTCCGCGGTATTGTCACTTCGGACTCGATTGCTTCTGCTGGTCATCTGCAATGGGTCGATAACTGGGTTAGCTTCATGGACACCATGCTGCAGTTCAGCATTCTCAGCAAGAATCTGCGTGAATTGTACCTACCCACGCGTATCGAAAAGGCTGTCATCAATCCCAACAAGCAGCTGGACATTGTCAACAGTCTCGCAAAGGAGAAACTCACAGAAGTTGGTCTGCCAGTTTACTGGTACGATGACATCAATGTCATCAAGAGCGGCGGCGTTGAATTGCGTGGTTTGAAGGCTTCACTTGCCCAAAGACGTCCGGGTACTCAAAACCCACCGACACTCGAGCGTTACACGTTCGTACCCAACGTCAATACCACCGAGTTGAATGAAAACTTGGAACGTGCACGCCTTCACGCTTTGGACGTCTTTGTCCAACTGATCATTGAAAACTCCAGTGGTGCCGTTAAGCTAAAGGGTGTTGAGCTCGCCAACGGTCGCAATCCAGATGTGCTTGTGGCCAACAGCTTGCTCGGTTTCATCGAGGGCGAACCCATCTTGACCGGTGACATTGCCGTAGCTACTTCAAACAATAATGAAGAGAGCATTGCTGGTGCTCTGGGTGACTCCGGTGTGCGTGTCATCACGAAGGATATTGTCAAGGAGGCGGTTGAGCAGAACTGTCACTTCGTCTTCGGTCTTGATGTGCTTTCGCGTCCTGATACTAAAGTTTTGGAGAACAGCATTGCCACCATCAAGGACACGGGCTTCCTCATCTTTGAGGAGAATCTGAACAGCTTTAACAGCACGGGTCGCAAGCTCTTGGAGCAACACGAGTTCGTAAGCCTACAAGAGCAAGCTTTGGGAGGTACACGTGTCTTGGTTCTTGCCCGGCGTGTGGTTAATCTTTCGGCTCGCAAATCTGTCGTTCTCAACATCACTGAGAAGAATTTCGATTGGGTCGATGGCCTGAAGGCAGCGCTTGCCAAGGCCAATGAAGGTGAACAATATGTGTACATTGTCGTTCAAGGCGAAGAACTTTTCGGTGCTGTCGGTCTAATGACTTGCATTAAGAACGAGAATGGCGGCAAATTGGCTCGCTTGATCTTCGTCCAGGACACCAAGGCTGAAAAGTTCTCATTGACTTCGCCATTCTATCGCAAACAACTCGAGAAGGATTTGATTTCCAACGTTCTGAAGAATGGTGCCTGGGGCACATTCAGACACTTGAAGTTGGAAAAGGAAACCGCAACTCTCCAAGTGGAACACGCCTACGTTAATGCACTCGTGAAAGGTTTGTAATTTTAACAATCATAAATTTTTTATTCAAAAAACTAATGCACAAAATTTTTGTCTTTTAGGTGATTTGGCATCACTTAAGTGGATCGAAGCGGCTAAGTCCGAAATTGTTGCTAAAGATGAACTCGAACCATGCACGGTCTACTATGCGCCCGTCAACTTCCGTGATGTAATGTTGTCGTCCGGCAAACTGGCTGCTGATGCTTTGCCTGGTGATCTGGCACAACAAGATTGTGTGCTCGGTTTGGAATTCGCTGGTCGCGACTCCGCTGGCCGACGTGTAATGGCTATGGTGACTGCTAAGTCGCTGGCGACCACTTGTTTGGCCAGCAAACGCATGATGTGGGAAGTTCCCGCCACCTGGACCATGGAGCAAGCCTCTACGATTCCTTGTGTTTACGCCACCGTTTACTATGCTTTGGTTGTGCGCGGTCAGATGAAGAAGGGTGAGAAAATACTCATCCATGCCGGTTCCGGTGGTGTTGGCCAAGCTGCCATCTCGGTTGCACTTAGCCATGGCTTGACTGTCTTCACAACTGTGGGCAGCAAGGAAAAGCGTGAATTCCTGAAGCAACGTTTCCCTAAACTGCAAGAAAAGCACATTGGCAACTCGCGTGATACCTCATTCGAGCAGTTGGTCATGCGTGAGACTCAAGGTCGTGGTGTTGATCTTGTTCTCAACTCACTTTCCGAAGAAAAACTTCAAGCTTCGGTTCGTTGTCTGGGCTTAAATGGTCGCTTCCTGGAAATTGGCAAATTCGATTTGAGTAACAACAGCCCATTGGGAATGTCGGTGTTCTTGAAGAACACTTCATTCCATGGTATTCTATTGGACAGTGTTATGGAAGGCGAAGAAGAGATGCAGGAGCGTGTTGTCCGCCTTGTTGCTGAGGGAATTAAGAGTGGTGCCGTTGTGCCGCTGCCAACATCAGTGTTCAATGATCAACAAGTTGAACAAGCCTTCCGTTTCATGGCTTCGGGCAAGCACATTGGCAAAGTTGTCATCAAGGTGCGCGACGAGGAAGATGGCCGCAAGACACTCTTACCCAAACCACGTCTCATCAATGCCATACCACGTACGTACATGCACCCAGAGAAGAGTTACATTCTCGTCGGTGGTCTTGGCGGTTTCGGTCTCGAGTTAACCAACTGGTTGGTCAACCGTGGTGCACGTTTCATTGTGCTCACCTCACGTTCGGGCATTAAAACCGGCTACCAAGCATTGATGATCCGTCGCTGGCAAGAACGCGGCGTTAAGGTGGTCATTGACACTAACGATGCTACTACTGCTGAGGGCGCTAAGAAGCTGCTTGAGAACAGCAACAAATTAGCGCTCGTTGGTGGCATCTTTAATTTAGCTGCTGTGCTCAGAGATGCACTGATCGAAGATCAATCCGCCAAGGACTTCAAAACAGTCGCCGATCCAAAGGTCACAGCTACCAAATACTTGGATCAATATTCGCGTACCATTTGCACGGAACTGGATTACTTCATCTGCTTCTCCAGTGTGTCTTGCGGTCGTGGTAACATTGGTCAGACCAATTACGGTTTGGCCAACTCAGCCATGGAGCGCATTTGCGAGCAACGTCAAGCTAGCGGTTTCCCTGGTACATCCATTCAGTGGGGTGCCATTGGTGACACTGGTTTGGTATTGGAGAACCTCGGTGACAACGATACCGTCATTGGAGGTACTCTGCCACAACGTATGCCCTCTTGCCTGCAGACAATCGACCTGTTCCTCCAACAGCCACATCCAGTGCTTGCCTCAATGGTCGTCGCTGAGAAACGCAAATCCGATCAGTCAGCCGGTGTCAGTCTAATTGCCACCATTTCCAACATTCTCGGTCTGCGCGATACAAAGAACATTCAAGATGTCGCTACACTCGCTGATCTCGGAATGGACTCGCTGATGAGCGCCGAAATCAAGCAAACGCTTGAACGCAACTTTGACATTGTCATGTCCGCAGCGGAGATTCGTCAACTGAACTTTGGTGCATTGAAACAAATGGATGGCGGAGTTGAGGCTAAACCCGCTGCTGAACAAGCAGCCAAATCGGAGCCATCATCACGCACACCCAGTCCACTTGGCGATGGCACGCAAGTAGTCTTCTACAAGGAATTGATGCCAACAAAGGCTGTTGTCACCTTGAAGACCAAAGCGAAACCAGACAGCAAAAAGAGTCCAATTTTCTTTATTTCGCCCATCGAAGGATTTGCCACGGCACTGGAACCATTGGCCGAACGTTTGGATTGCCCGGCTTACGGTTTACAATTCACCGAAGAAGTACCACTCGACTCCGTCGAATCGTTTGCTAACTTCTTTTTGGCTCAAGTACGTAAAGTTCAACCAAAGGGTCCTTACAATCTAGCCGGCTACTCATTTGGCTGCCTGATCACTTATGTGATGGCTGGCATCCTCGAAAAGAACAAGGAAGTCACAAATGTCGTCATGTTGGACGGTGCGCCGACCTACGTCAACTGGTACACAAAGAGCTTTAAGCAGCGCTACACAGACGACGATGAGAACTCCAATCAGGCCTACGGCCTTGCCTACTTCGGCATGGTGTTGACCAACATTGACTACAAAGGCGTAAGTGATCCACTGAAATTGACTAAAGGCCCACACACGTCTTAACTAATATGTTTTAATTATTTACAGTTGGTGCGTCTATTGCTTGTTATACCCACATGGCAAGAGAAATTGGAGCGTTTCGCTGAGATCATCAATGCCGAAATCAATCAGCCAACAGATGTGGTAAGTAAACACCACGAATGCTTTATCAGTAGATGATTTTTAAATGCTTTTGTTTTTCTTACAGATCGTCAAAGCAGCAAATGCTTTCTATCACAAATTGGTGCTCGCCGACAAGTACAAACCGACATTGAAACTGCAGTCGAATGTGACGCTTGTCAAGCCAACAGACAATTCCGCCAAACTCGAAGAAGATTACCGCCTAAATGAAGTATGCATGCATACACATAAACATTTTTGTTAACTCTTTACTTATCAATAATCAATAATTTCAGGTTTGCACAAAGAAGGTCGAAGTGCACACAGTTGAAGGTAATCATCGCACATTCCTGATAGAGGAACAATCACTAAACACAATTGAGTCTATACTGAAACGACTCTTCAAGTAAGCGACGCAACAGTAGCAGCACTCAGCAAAGTCCTCATCAATACTCCAAATCTCGAACATTATGCATAACGCACAGCAGGAAACTGTCCATTCTATGTTTAGTTAGAAGAAATGTTGACTTTCTTAATCGATGGATGAAATGATATGAAAATTAGTGAGGAGGATATATTTCTATAAAATTAACGAAACAAACAAAACAACAAAAATAACATATATTGCTGTAAATGTCAACAAACACACACAACTACTTATACACACACGCGCACACGAATTGTATTTGTTAATGCACGTTTATTAAGCACTTTGTAAATGTTAACATTATAAAAAGGCTAACTGATGTCTTGCATGCCTTGTGCACACATAGGTCCAATTTTTAGTGCACAATGCATGCGATTCCAGTCAGTTTGTCCTTTGTCGCTAGTTTAGTAAATAACATTCCTTCTGCTTCTTGGCACGTTGCATTTTTCAAAATACTTTTATCGACGTTGTGTTGTGTCCAAAAAAAAACAAATAATATTAAGAAAGAAAGAAAAAATTTTTTATTGCGTTGCAAGCAAGCATTCTCTTTTTTGTCCCAGTTACCAAAAATTTATCTATTATAATTGTCAGATTGTGATTAATTTTTAATTATGTTTAACTAGTCTTAAGTTCAATTTTTTTTCATGCAACGCTTATTTAGTTTAGTTTTAACTAAAACAAAATAAAAGAAAAAACACAAGTTCATGAAATATAAATTAAAAATGTAAACATTTTTTATAAATGAAATATAGTTTATTAAAAGTAATGAAAACAATTATTTGATAATTTTGTTTTTTGTTTTATTTTTTCTTTATGATTTTCTAAACAAAATGCCGTAGAAACAAAAAGGAAAACAAGAATTTACGATATATGTATATGTAGTTTGTAAGTCTGATGTTATATCGAAACAAAAGAGATTAATTATGAAATGTTGTGTAAAAATATGAATCTGTTTTGTTTATTTAACGGACTTCGTTTAATTTTGGGCTCGTACATTAAATCTGCAGAGTCAATCCAAGTCAAAATTAGATAAAACGAAGAAGCCGAT